>JACCGJ010011778.1:0-43213 GCA_013407085.1 Atriophallophorus winterbourni | reverse complement strand
TACTAAGTCACTTATTTCAAGTGTTGTCGGAACGTCACACACGAAAAAATCCGACTCCTATTCATTTCAAGTTCAGATGTTGGTTGGCGGCACCAAATTTATAGTGTGTGGCATCTTAGCTCCACATTAGTTAGACTCTCCGTGTAAGCTACCATTCAAGCAGATTTGGATCTTTACAAAAACGAACGTGATTCGTAAACTGTAAATTTTTTATACTCGATATTTGCTAATATTTTTGTAGTTTATTCGAACCGTAATTCTTTGATGTCGCAAAGATTTCGAATTTTTAACCATAAATCCTTGAATATTTTATGTAATCTTTAAAATGAGATATATGAGCAACGTATATTTATCAAATGACACATGGTATTGTTCTATTATACAATGATTGATGATGGGTTGAGCAGTAGCGAAGCTGTCACTTGGAACGAGTTAAACTATCCGTTTCGCAGAATTGATGCACAGGACTGTGTTTGGATTTCGAAACAAGTTTTGGAGTGTACGAACGGAAAATGTTTTTAAATGACGATCCTCGTCTGGTGTTATTCACTTTCAGTGATAATGTATTGATCGAACCTGAGCTAATTCGGTGAGCTTCCGTCGAGTCTTGATTCGAATCTTGCGGTAATAAGAGATTACTCGCACTTGCCGGAGAAAAGAGCGAACGTCGTGGGATTCTCTCTGGTGACTTCCGACGAAGACTCGAGCTTGTCATGGGAACTTGCAGTCGGTTGAGCAAACGAGATTCGACCGGAGCGATTGTGACAGCTGCCGTCTCATTCACTGCTTCCGCTAGCAAAACATCTGACTTGTGATAAGCACGCGGTTGCGATTTCAACGGTGAAACGCTTCTTGACCAATTTTGAGCAACAGAAAGAACAGTGGCAGCAGCATCGATATGCATTAGATTATTAGAAGTAATTTCTCCAAAATTATTCATGCTTCCGTTCCCCATTAAGTTTTGACCTCGCTCCAGTATCATACGATGTGCTAATTCGGCCGCTAGAACGCGATACTTAGCGGTTTCCAAATTCTTCAGTGTCCTTCTACGTCTAATCGGTTGAGGAGGCATAATCTTACCGGACGATGGTCTGGACATCTTACGACTGCCAGGCGACTTGAAGACGGATTCCGGATTTGCATTATACCGTTGAAAATATTCCAATTCCTGTCCACAAATCGAGGTTAATGTCAAACTTTTGGATTTACGATGGCAAGGAGAAAAATCGCTTTTTTGTTGACTCTGTAACATCTTTGAGGGTCTTCGCCATCCAGCTCCACTGATGGTTAAATATTCACGCGTGTTATTTTGTTTTAAATCAACATTTTCAATGTCATTGCTGAGGGGCGTACAACTGTCGTTGGAGAAATCATTCGCAAGCACGGATTTTGCCTGGCCGTTTATATTGTCTGACTGAGAGTCAGTCACCATGAAAACAGGAGGGGATATCACAGAAGACTCAGTAGGTTGCACATGCACCGTGGTTGTCATGACTTGATTGATATTCTGTTGACTACCAGAAGCCGTAAACGGTTGCGATTCAGAATGTTGCATCGACAGTTTACCAAGTTTACATTCACATTCTGGATACAGCTCATCCGGGATGTCTACTGTTCGCCATTGCTTGTTTTTGAAAAGTAGGGGTCGCTTTTGTTTTACTAGACCTGGTGACGTCTCGCTCTCTTTCCGACGTGAAGCAGAGAGTCCATTTTCTTCCAAATTCTTATAAATTGAGAAAGAACCCATGTCTGGAATGATCATGTCGGTTAGCGGATCCACTCGATAGCGCCATATTTCTTCGAACCGTTGTGTCTGGACAAAAAAGGAAAAATATGCAATGTTTACCTTGACATCCTGTGCCATAAATCAATATATAATGCATACGCAGGTTCGTATCAACACAATAACATATATCGTGGGAAAGTAGTGGATCACCTCGTGAGAATGTATTTTATGTTTGCATGGATGGCGTTTTTGGACTACAACGGTTAATTTTGACCAAGAGAATACGTTTCAAGCACAATTTGTTCCAGTTATAAAAAAATAGGAGAAGATAATAACATCGTTCCACTCAAGGTGCAGAGAACTCTGAAGTATACTACATGCATTATAATATTCGTACATCTAAATTTCAAAAAAATTCATCTAGCTTCAAGCTTAAATTTCAGGCATTTTTTCAAAACGATTGTTTGGGAGCTACTGTATCGCAAAACAGAGGATCGATATCAACAGTAGCTTTGAAAACCGGGTTTTGAAGGGTTTCGTTCGGCACTTGCGTCTCAAACATAATTCTTAGTATGAAACATTCGAAATAGCAAAGTGTAATAATCTATGGACATGACCAGCTCAGGGCCTGCTATACTTTGGAGAACATGGTTTGCAGACCAAATTCTGTGGGCGATTCTCCAATCTTGAACTTATTCAACCACATTTTAATAGCCTTGTTTTGATGTAACTCAAATTAGCGATACGTGAATAGACTAAGATCAGCGTATATTTTCTGATATTTTTAGATTAAATTAAGTTCATAACGCGCTGCAATGTGGTGAAAGAATTTTAATCAATGAGTGCAGTGGTAAACATATTATGAAAACCAATTATCTGACTGGCGTCGTTTTTGACAACCATACATTGCTGACTCTCCTGCATCAGAATCTTCGATCAATTCCATTGGGTAGTGGTCATCCTAATTCTGTTTATCGTTAAATCCTCAACAAGGAAAAACAGGTAATCAGTCGATTGGAAAATGTTCGGGACCGATCGTGTATTCACAATGCAAAGAAATTTGAGAGCAATTGGTTAGAGCAGGTTTTGGGTTTTAATTCTGACAAAGAAGCTTCGCCAGACCAAGGGGGATAGTCAAGGCAGGGAACATGACTAAGTAGCAGTCAACCCACTACCACTAATTTGAACTTAATTAGTCATGTTCGCTGTCCTGACTATCACCCTTGGCCTGACGGAGCTTCTGTGTCAGAGGTGAAATGTTACCTAAAAGTACTTTAACCGATTGCACTCTAATTTCTTTTGAGAACAGGTAATCTTCTACAACTTGGTTGGCCAGAAACGTCAAACCCTGTTTCAAGCAATTCCTCCGATTGCCTTCACTGGCTCTGAGTTCAGCGGAAGCACTTGTTTGAAGTATCTTGGCGTTGCGTTATTACAACGTCTCAACTGGTCTGACCATGTAGCTTCGGTGTTCTTGAAAGTTTGAAGGCTATCTTTCTATGTCCTACACATGCGTTTCCCGCTGGTACCACCTCATGCAGTTGGACATTTCGTTTTTCGTTAATTGCTCCTCACTATCTTTACGCATACTCTAAACATTTCACCTGTATAATTGAAAGGATTTCCTGATGATCAAGGAGGCATTGAGGTTATCGTAAAACTGAGCTATCCCTCTACAGATTTCATCCGATATATGATCGTCGGGCGTCACTTCCGTGAATGTGACAGATTAGTCAGAGTCTTTCTTCCATTAATGCACACCAACTATATGATTCCCTGAATGTGACAGATCAGTCAGAGTCATTTCTCCCAATAATGCACACCAACTATATGAGGTTCTCATGGCTTGCAAATCGTTCTCATCTACTCGAAGTAAATATCTCATCCCTTATTCTAGAACTGAACAATTCAAGAATTATTTCGTCCCCTACCTTGCCAGCTTTTAGTTGATCAATCAAAAGCTCTTCTTGATCTTAGGAGGCAACTGATAGTGTGAATTTTGATATTGTTTACGGAACGTTTTTAGAAAAGTAATTTTGTTATTATTTTTGAAAAGTTGCGTACACGAACAAATCCATTTTTCTTCTTCAATTACACTCCAATATATTCCGGACTTGTATGTTCGATAGCGTTTCCACTATAAATATGAATATTTACATCAAAAATGTTTAATGAATGAGTTTACATTTTTCCGTTATTGAATATCGATTTTCTAAGGGATTTTGTTTCAATTTGACGTCGTCATTAAAACATAATAATGGAGTATGAATGGATAGTGAGAACCTTGTAGTGCTAATCAAAAGAAATAGCTACGTGGATTAAACTTTCGAATATTTCGTGGAATTCTCGCGAGCTATTTTAAATTTCTGATCTTATTTGCTCGTTAATATCAAACAATCGAGTGTACTGATTAAAGCTCACATAGACCAATCAACACGTTCAATTTGATATTAGCCAATCAGAAACCGAGAACCATATGTGCAATCTTGAGCGCGCTGAAACAGACTATTCGAATGCCATGTCTTAATAGACCCAAAGTTCCGTACATGTTAAACAAAATTGTGATAAAATCTTCATCTTTGCTTACTTCATCCTCGTAGAGTTTGTTGAAACATTGTGAAAGGCAGACTGTGCAGTGATAGCGATAGAATAGACTAATCGGCATGGTGACCACAAACAATATCCATCCGTACGAGCCCTTTTCATTATCCACAAAGAAAAGAATGTCCGCGTTCTTCACCTGCAATAAAGTTATTATAAGAAGAAGAAATTGACTTTATTCGTACACACGAATTTTCATCTGTTACAATAATTTCACCACAAATTTAAAAAAATGATAAACATGTCCCGACATCGAGTTACAATTTGTCGACTGAACGATTTTTCTTGTCCGCCTTAATTGATTGACATACGATCCAGTTTACTAGCAAAAGTTTTTCGGTCAAACGTTTCACTGCCAGTCCCGGTATCTCGTACTTCGTTCTAAAGTGCACGTCCAAATTTGACCTCAGTTGATCCGAAAATATTTGATGCATTTTACACTTGGAGAAATTACTTGTATGCACGGCCGATTTGAAGGCCCCGCAAAAAAGCTAAGCTGGTGGTGTTTGTTTAATAAAAGCTTGTAGATTTTCTTCATTTTATATCAGTTAACCGGGTTAAATCATTCTGAAAAGCTCTTGTAACTAACGAAGCTTACTTTCTGTCTATTTACCTACTGTTGGAGATGATTATTTCAAATTCTGTTACGAAATATCTAGGTTAACCCTGGTGTAGGAAACGAAATTTGTATTAATTATGAGCAAATAATACAAACAGAAAATCGTAGGAGGAAATTGATCTGCATTTTATTCGCTGCCATTCCCCCACACGCATGCATCAGAATGGGATATATATGTTTAGCAATAATTCTTGCTATACCATATTCTTGCCGCCAAACGATTGAATTGAACTCACTAAAATTTATTCACGTCACTAAAAGCAAACTAGTCAAACTTGGTTATTTCTCACTGAATAATAGAAACTTCATAATTGCTAAAATAACACCTTTCAAGTGTCGTCATAATGGGCATCGAATAGGATTGTCATCATAAGGTTTTGAGTAAACCTAGTCGTCCCAAACCAGTTTCTGTCTATCTGCCGTAATCGATAAACGTCATCAAGCGGAGATGAAAAAATTAAGATCAATGGGCCTTGATATTTTCTTACTTCACTCGACATCAACACCTAAGTTATATCACGTGACACTTATTTTCAGTTTATTTTAATTTGTTTCAGATAAAATTTTGATTCCTGTAATGTATGTAAGGTTTGAAATACCGTAAGGGAAATCCATCACATGAATTATTGATACTATAAAAATTTTAAACGGAATTTTTCATGACACAAAATTTGAATACATTATAACTGCGGATTTATTTATTCGGAAGCATTTTGAGGACGGATAATATGATAGTTGTCAACCGCTTTGGATCGAAATTATGCCTTTTGTAAGCATTGTCTCGTGATGTTTCAACTACCACATGCGTCCGAACTAATGCCATTGATCATTATTAGAAAAGTTTCATGATAAAAAAGGAATGTAGGACTGACAAACTTCATCCGGAAATATCATAAACTTATGCTTTAAGATGATGTTGCGAGAATTCCCGGCAGTACGCAGTGCCATGCATGCGATCACAATGTTTGCTAACAAGCTACCGAAGTCCATTTGTGGTCGAATTAAGAAGAGGGTAGTGGTAAGAAGCATGTTTACGCTATGATGACGCTAAACATTTCGTAAAATCAGAACCACCTTTTTGGGAATACGATTTCGAAGTTGGTCGTTCTAATCATTGTCCCACCGAAAGGGGTGATAACTATAGATTTAGGGTTGTAGCTTCACATTATCTGACATGCTGGTGCCATACAATCATCCGATAAAAAGATGTCCATCATATTCAGTGCATATACATCCGATTACAGCCAATGTGAGCGAAAACCTCAATCCCCACCAAGAACAGTGATTCCCGGATTGGCTTTCACAAAGGTCAAGAGAATGGTTATGTGTATTAACAGGCATATATGTATATCAACAGCATGCCAGTCTCAACAAAGGCTATAATTTAAAGAGCTGGCTCGGCGACAACATTGCGATCGAGAGTATGAGACTTGCTTGTTTAATTCGCATTAAAAGTTTCCATTCTCATACAAAACAGCTTGATGTGAACCTACCGAGTCGTTTATTGAAACTGCTTTGCAGAATAATTTATATTCACCAATAATTCACGAATTATACCTGAAAACTTTGTTGAATCCAGTAGGCCAGATTAATCCCCAGCAAAGCAACAATTGATTGGCGTCCGGGTTTGATAACTTGGTGTTTCAGCTTTTCACTGCAACGATGAAAACTGTCTTGTATCATATAGGTCTGCAGCATTATTTGTATCAATTCCAACGCATTCAAAGTGCATCGACAGATCAGCAGGTAGCGTTCTAATTGACGCTGTGAAAGGGAATATGTGTACAAAATAATAAGCCAATATCAATGAAGACATGGATATAAAATTCACTCCCTGTTTTCATCTTCACCAAACACGAAGAAGCTGAATGATTCCAAAATTTGGCGGGTGTTCTAGCTTGTTAGCTGATCTACATTTGGATTTTTTACATAGAGCCCCCATAGCTACTAAAAACGAAAACATTAGCAAGGCTCACTGAACCTAAACTTACTGTCTACACCTGATGACTGCAAACAGCCAGAAACCAGTAGTGGTGTGTAAGGGATGGGGATGTGAGCAACACATTACTTTGGTCATCCATAAACGTGTTGAGTGCTCGACCAACAATCACTTTGTGATTCTGTATCTGAACATCGTACCACGGTACGTTGTACGAACTCTATGTAACAGCGGTAATTCAAACGTTACGTGAACGTCGCTGCGTTAACTTACAGCAATGATAAAGTGAGCTTTACATTCATGTTTGCTCCGAAAGTCTGTAATTGGCCTTGAATGCCGAGTATCTATTGCAATCCTGATTTTGTTGCGATTTAAACCTGTTTCGATAAAATGTGCCATCAAAGGACAGTTGCAATTTTGTAGCACCATCACGAACACATCACCAGCGATCGATATTTAAACGGAGTGGCTTCGCAAATTTAAACACGCATCAAAACCGTTCGCTCAGGTGACGTGAATGCACTTTAGAAAATCGATACAAACGTGGACATACTGAGCCGACTAACCATAATTTGAATGAATTCGCGACCACATAAAAACGTGCACTTCGGTCTGTGCCAAATTAAATTAAAGTAGAATATTTAACAAAACGCTTATACAATTAGCGGATTTTTCGTTCAGTGTTGATACAAATTGAACAAAATCTACGTTTAGATTTCACATCGTATTGGATTTATAAAATTAAATGCAAAGACTGCTTAAAAGTGTATGCAAGATAAACTTATCAGTAAATACACTCGGACTGAGACGGAATACCAGCCTTATGCATGTTTCACCTTTATCCGTCCACAACGATCACCTTGATAGTTTATAAGTAATTCAGCGTAGAATAAAACGTATTACTATCGTGTACACACGTTCGGAATCCGTTAAGGTATTCCCTCCAATCGCGATGAATACACGATGGACATGCTGTGGGATTTTTTCTATTAATTTTTTGGAAGATTTTACATTTTTAATCTATATAATTCGACATTGTGTCGTTTTTTGTTTGCACTATTTTTTCAGGTTTAAAAAACTTTTAGACTTCTGTGTACGTGGAGATATATTAGAGATTGATTGGGATGTCATTTAATAAAGTGGGCGGATAAGACAAGTCTAAGATCTTGCGCAGCGGTAAATGTTGGTTGTCATGACTCCTCCAGTTTGCGCGCAATAAGGGAATGGTATCGACTGGGTCAATTGACAATGACCGTGATCGTAACTCACAAAATAAGTTAAGATCTAAGTCATTTGATCTTGTCATTTGATCGGGTCTTCGAATATCCATCCGCGGTCGTAGCTACAACAGTAGCTTGTATATTAACAGCTTGACACATGGTAGGTCACAATATTGATACTTTATCGAATTTTCCGGTATTTTGTCGTGCTCTTAGTCCGACCAATCCCGTGAGTCGGGACCAAAAGTTTACTACAACTATTGCTGGAACCGATTGCTTCAAACTATTTCTGTATGGTTAACGGATTGTTTTTGCTAGTGACACCGATAGCGACCACAAAAGCACATTTTCCGTTGGAAGTGCTAAATAAAAAATATTTACATTAGTGTGACGATTGCCTAACCATTCACCTAACCAAAGTGAGCTAATATTCCTTAAGAAATACCCTGGAATTTCCTCCGCATCCATTGAATTCCGCTGCATGCATTCGTTGAAGTACAGACCAGGAGTGCTCCTTGGCATTTCGAAAGCGTTTAACTTTGATGCAAATTTAATATTTCAAGGTATAGAATCGCACAATTTCCGAAAGTACAACATTGTGTATACTTACATCGTTAGATTTAGGATTAAGAAAAGTAAGCCATGAAACAATCAGTGAAAACCTTCAAGGTGCTTCCGGTTTGTGTAAACCGTTTTTATTCAAAGCTTCAATCTCCGTTATTTCGTTTAGTGAACCAAATATAAAAATGATATTAAGCTAGTAATTAATCAAATGACACGGTTTTCTGTGTAATTTATGCCTCTGAAACTTATTCGATGAACATGTGGTTATTCTCACTTTGTTATCTCTACAACGAAGCTTTAAAAGTTGATGGAACACGTCATGGAAATAATAGGAATCGTCCATTCCCGAAAATCTGACATTTATCGAAAAATAATCATTTTTCAAGGTCGCCGCTACAGAACAATTTGTGCCAACCTAATCGATATGGGTTCATACGTCTGTAAGAAATGTTTCCATCATTTAGTTCCTCTATTATTACTAGATGTGATTCAGCAGCGGTTGAGGTTCATGTCAGCGTACGATAGAAACACGTAAACAGTAACGATGACACCAACAGTTGTTGTGTATTATTTCCAAAAATTATTGATTGAAATACCCGAAAATTCCAATGAAATTATTATTTTTTATTCACGAAACTGACACCTATTGCCGCACTGTTGTAGACGAACCGCAGTTCGGAAGTCATTGTGGAAAATGTTAGTAAATTCTAACAATAGCCATTTTGAACGCCACGATATGACCTCAAGATTTCTCCGCCGAAAAGATGTGGTCATTGATCAATTAATGAAATCATTAATCTAATTGATATTCAGCGATTGTGTGTCGTGTTTATTTTCCTTTGTACTTTATAATTGCGAATATTTTCAAACTAATCTCCTAAATTCTTGAAATTCTTCTGAATTTTAATGTATCGCTTGAAATTAATTTCGAATTATTTTCAAAGTCCATTCAGTTACAAATATTACTGTTTGAAAGAGCGTTACAAAACTTGATTTTTATACTATTAATATGCTCTGGCGATAACACATAAACGTTCGCCATCGCGAATCAATTAAAATTGGACCAAAATCATATTGATTCCATTTTTATTCGTTCACGCCCACACACATTTAAAGTCATTTTCCTTTTGTATGAACCTGGGGAAACCTGATTCTATCCTGAATGTAGATCAGTTTGCTGAACTCACAAATTTGAAGAAGAAAATTGCCCTTTTACGACGATTGTTATTTCAAGGCATTTATATCGTTGTATTTCTCCTTTCAAAGCATACTAATCGAAATGATCAAATGAAATTTAAATCGCGATAACACGTGATCAGAAATAACATTGACTTTATTACCGAGAAAAGTCAAACGAAGTGAACTCACAATACGTTTAGAGTTTCTGTCAATCTCCTCGACATTGGCGGCTAATATGATGGTAGAAACCGTGTAGTTTGTACTGAAGAAAAACGCCGTGTAAAGTAGAAATTCCTCCACGTGACTTTGTCGTGTTGCAATGCTGAATTTCAATTTCCGCGTTTTGCAATACGCTGTGATAACGAATGCAATCCCGGACAAGCAAAGTACCACTTCTTCACTTAGAATTAAAACACATTTCCAAAAATTCTTTGTTCGATCTTTGTGTTTCGGAGAAGTTGCCGTGAGGATAGTCAATGCTATGACAACGAGAACGACGATTATACCAAACCAGGAACCCGCGTTTGTGCTACATCGACGGAAATCCGGGATCGACGTTTTCGTACGCACCTGAAATTCAGTTGAAAATGGTTTACATTCGAATGCCCATCAATTTTTAAACTGGATGAGTCAATACTCAAATTGGAGGCATTAAATTTGTTAACGTTGTTTTACTTAACATGTTAAGGGTTCATTGAGTGAGCACATGAGTTCCTGATAAAATCTATCTGACTCAATTAAGTTTTTTGACCGTTCAATCAAAAAATGTCTTTCGTTTGTGGGTGGGACTACTTGTTTGTTGACTAGAAACAATTATCATTAGATGCATCAGTTGAAAGAAGTGCGTCCGGTAACCAGTGGCATTAGGTTTTGTGAAATTTATTGTACACTATCACAACGGTAGAATTTCAAGAGCATTACTTCAGTATCGCTAGTATTGTAATACTTTCGGATGCGCGTGAATAAACAAGGAAAGTTTTCTTGAGTTTAAAAGCCAGTAGCTTAATTCGCCATATAGTTTTGTCGAAGGAACCATAGTTCATAGTGCTATCGTAGCATCGTCACACCTATTCTCTGTTATGTGTTTGATTTATTTCATTGCTATCTTCGCTCGCCAAACCGCACAGACTGTAAAAATCTTGGAGGTGGGAAAAAAGATAATTAGTGAAGTTAGACTGTGTGGTCCTGTTCTGAGATCTCAACGATAGCGGTCGGCCGTCCGTCTGGGAAAATTATAGGTCAACACGTTGCTCTATATGCTCCTGCTGAGCCGGAATATTCATGCGAAATGCCTCAATGACAACTTCATAGACCACCTAACGAGTCCAAAATTTTCGAGAGATTTAAAAACGCATGAGCGAAATTCGGCATTCTGAGAACGATCATGATGCTCAAGTAAAATCACACAATTTGAAGTACACAAGCATGCCTCGACAACGAGTAAATCTGTGGGTATAACAAAGAAATTGATCGTAATCAATCAATCAATCAATCAATCAATAAAGACACTGTCTTTCGTACGTGGCTAGCAATATTTGGAAACCACAAAGCTGGCCAATGAAGCAGTGTTATGTCCTTCAAATGATTATATTATTGCCCCTCCTGAAGAGCAACATAAAATATGTAATACTTCAGTGATACGGTTCAAGTCTATTGGCACCGATTTTACATCTGTTCAATGAATATGGAAAAGTGCGCATCAGCATATTAAGTCACCTTCACGTAGCTGATATGTTAAAATCTCTTGGTTAAAGTGTAAGATAATCGGCTATAATTTTGGTCACAGTTTGCGATTCTTATCAAAAGCACACTTTCGCTCATAAATCTTGAAATGTTCGTCGTTATGCAACAACAATGATTAGTTATGGAGTGTGAACATGCTATTGACAGTGTATTTTGAAATGTTTTGCTATGCACATGTTTCTAGCGTTGGTAGGTGAATATACGCAGGCACGTCCTTCTCTTATACCCGGATGTATTCGAGTGTACAAATAACTTGCGTTAAAAGTTCCCAGTTCAACAGAGACGCTTATCCTGTTTGTTGTACGTTATGCCATAAATGTCAACATAGAATTGATAGCAATGACACTCAAACGTTGTTATTTCCTCATATACCAAATGGGAAGATTCAAGTTTAAAACTTTGCTGATAATTCGGTTGTGCCTTTGGACACCCACAGCAAAATGGTATTTTATGAACCGACACATAAAACGTTATGCCGCTTTGCATATCTCGGTAATTTATGGAAAATAAGAAATCATTTCGCAACGAGGATATGACCTGATTGATAAGGAGATCATAAAATCAACCAAAATACGTCTAATATAATCACTTTGACTATTATCCAAACACAGAGGTCGAATCTGAAAAGCCAAAATTCTTACTGTGCCATTTTACGGGTTCGAAATTCCAAATTTATACAACATAATACATCGAAATACTCCTGGTTTTCGACGGCGAAACTTTATGTCGTTCCGCGGGGTGTTCGGTGATTTTAGCACAATCGCAATTTGCTCAACCGTAATTAGATTTCCCGCTGTACTCGTAGTATGTAGGCCGACCCGTTTAGGCTGCACGGGTTAGGCGATGTATTGTGAATACTTGACTATAGACTATGAATGCTGTTGCTTTTTTCAAGAAATCAAAAATCTCAGTTTTGTATGAATGCCACATGATGCCCCTTTGCCTAATTTAGCGCAATTATCTCGGTTGTGAAGGATACTAAAAACTGTGCTTAGAGGCGGTTAATCGCTAAGCATTTCATTGTTCTGCTTGAGTTGCGCGTATGCTGAGTGATATGAACGAGGATTTGAGCATAGCGCATGCCAGTAAAATCTGTAATAAAGTTATCATGCTGGTACAGTTATATTCACTTCATGTTGAAAGATTAGTAGACATCAATTATTTCATTATAGTGTTTAACCCATGATGATTTAATTATAGACAAGCAGTGATAGGTGTTATGGAGGTAATGCAGTCAATGATGATTCTGAAGACGATGATGATGATGATGATGATGATGATGATGATGATGATGATGATGATGATGACGAAGAGGTTGCTAAACATTTCTCATACTTGAAGCTGGCAGCTTTTAACAACAGAAATACACCTGTAGATTATCAGCAGTTGGAAGTGAGAATTAATTGTATTATATGTTGTCGTACTTGGTTGTACACAACAAAATATTGTCAATAAGATGTGACACCACAACACATATATAGTCGCCATCATTTGATCCTAAGGCTTTCCTCTTACGGTGTAGTGATTTTAAAAATACATTCATGATTGCTCTAGATATATAAAAATCGATTATCAAAGAATTATCATTTTTATTTATTATATAATCGTCCATTGTATTGCCTAACCAGCACAATGTGTTACAAATCATGTGCATGGTATGCGAGAAATTGTTCACTCAAATGGTTAGAAAGACGTCATGTTTACGAAGAGAACTGACCTGTTTGCTGTCGTTTTTCTCAATTTCAATAAAACTCGCTTGTCCAATACGTACGGTGATTTCGTACAACAAGGCAGCAGCCAACAGACAATACTCGCTGACTGTGGGCAGCAAATAGAAAGATATATCGCTCCAATTAATACTCTCTGTCCCGTTTTGTATGAGGAGCGTTGCGTTTTCTCTCATTGACACATTTTCCGATGTTGTCACATCGTTCTTTCCAAACGATAAAGTTTTGTCTATTTTACCAACGGAAATATCTGCCCAAATGCACAGGTTGGTAGTCAACAAATGAACCAAGCCCGCTCCCATAATTTCATTGTATTGCAAGATCACAAGCTATAATTAAATGGGAAGACGCACGTTAATTATCAATCACGTTGAACGCATCAAGTGAGAAATTACATTGAAGCCTGTAGAAGATTTTATAAAAATTGATCTCTCTGCCAAAAAATAAACACGATTAACGGAGAGAAATAGAATTTTTACAATAATTCCGGAAACTCGCGTTTCAGTTTTTGGAATTTTAGACAGCTTGTTCATAATATTGTGTTCAATAAACCTGACCAGAAATCTGCACCAAATCAATAATTAAAAAAATGCTCTCAATGAAGAAATCAATCAATTAATCTTCAAAATTGATTTTTATTAAATAAGAACTAAAGGTTTTATTTAAGGCGATTATTATGTGTTAGCATTTGTAATTGAATGGATTGTTATACTGAAATTATAATTCACACTGAAAAATTATTTTGAAAATTATATAAAACGTGTACGATTAACGATAATGGTTTTTGCCAATGACCTGTGAACAATTAAGATATCTGCAATAATCTCCAGGGATATCAGCTATCTTACGAAGGTCCATTCTGCTTGCACAGAAAGTGGATATTTTGAAAAATTTGTTCATTTATTTTCAATCAACCTAAAATCCCAAACCACACTAGAGAATTATCTGCAGATATTGAATTCAATACTTTTGAATAAGCATGCCAGCCAAAATTTTATATGGGTAGAAATGCGCTAATTTTTAGTAAAAATTAAACGATCTCTCAGATTATTTGAGTAAAAAATTTCTATCATTTCATTATGGGTTTAACCCCATTATACATGTTTGGACACGTGTTTCAACAGGTTGGTCGTACCAGCCTTATCCAACAGTGTCATACAAGCACTACTTGTTTACCATTCTTTCACTGTTTCAAGCGCATGCGGATCCTGATCATACTGTCCCTACCTGATGAGTTTAAACACCAAGAAACCGGTTTTGGGTGGGTGGGTGTAATGGAAATGCAAGTAAATGAGCATTTTGGTTCTCATTTCTGTTTGACACCTGCCAATGATCAGAATGACCTCTTGCGCATACTCTTGGTGGAGTTTTACTTCAAACCAATTGGCATTAAGTTATTCCATTCTGGTATTCCGCACAACTTATAAGACCGGAACTTCAAGAGGATTGTTTTGTTAAATATTCCGAAATATTCATCTAACTATCCAATGTTAAACAGTCAGACATCTGAACAGATCACACGGATTTGAGATCGACATTTGGTGTTGTATGCTGATTGTAATACTTAACAATTTTATACTTTTTAAAATTCAATTGGAAATTTCATCGTTGCATGAGACTTTTAATATCGCAAACAAAATGAGGCCACCTCAGAATAATTGTACGAAATTAGAACTGAAATAATATCCCATTAATTCCATTGCGATTTTTCACATTCTTCTCAAAGAATACGCTCAGTTTTGCGAAAAATGAAAGAAAAATGTTATTTTTGTAACGTTTTGCTGCTCAATCAGGGTTCTGACTGACCAAAATGCTCAATAGAGTCTTCGGAAATCTTGAAGATTCGCTACAATATTTTCAAACCCATTAAGACATTAGTAAACCTTTAAATACGGGTTCATGCAATAAGCGTGATGCGTCACAGCAACACCTAATTTCGGTGTTAAGATTAAAATTGACCAGGCACAGAATTTTTTATGGACGATCAACATTTTTTGAAACATTATTATCTGTATTACGCTGTTTGCCCTGAAGGTGGAGTCAATGATCCTTGAACGTTGAAATAATTGGACAGAAAATCTGTTCGTGAAAATTGCACAAATTACTAATCACTATTGTAGATTAAATTGACAGAGCTAATTGTGTTCACAGATTCTTAAGATCGATATTGTTTACGCTTTACGCTTTGAGATGAATTACATTTCTGGTTCCCCACGTTCTCTGGTTGTTTATAGTTGCATAGCTACATATAACTACGTTAACTCGCAAAGCTACATTTTTACGCTGAATAAGTTAATTCATCTACTATATACATATCCATGTTGCTCGTGAAACAGTGAAATTGTTGTATTGATTAGTGTATAATTGGTTTGTCACCAAATGACAATTCGCGTAAAATCTCAAAGCGTTTAGACAGCAAAATGGTTGAATCCTCGTAAAACTGGGGTGGGGGTAGTTTAATAATGTAAAACTTCGTAGTCATTCCTAAATTGGGTTCGTACAACAAAATACAATTTCAAACACAAAATCATTGCTCACGCTTCCCTGGACTTATACACCACAACCGGTTTCTGAATGACTGCCGTCCTCAGATGTAAAAGTGATATTAGTTCTAAACCAGGCAGCCAAGAATAAACATCGTTGCTTCTTAATTGGATTGTTTAGCCATTTAGGACGTGTGGAGAAGGCGCTGTGTTCATGGTTGAATCGTCCGAAGAGTTTCAAAAATAACAACATTGCTTCTGTTTTCAAATATACTTGCGGATCCTGATCCTACTGCCCCTACCTGATGAGTGCAAACAGCACGAAACCGGTCGTGGGGTGTGTGTGATGGTGATGCATGCAAATGAGCTTTTATATATATATATGTATGTATATTGTTAGTAATATTTGACAGATCATCTCCGATTTTCAATAAGTAAGTAAATAAATACGAAAGCAAATTATCTCGATCGAACAACAACTAATTTCTTTTATAATCATCGATCCGCGCAACTTACCCGATGGTAACGAAGAATAAAGAGTGTTTGTAAGATAATGAACAGCATTTCCAAAAACGATTTCACATAAGCTGTTCGATTGTGAAGAGACGATTGTGTGTCCTCCACAAACCGAATCGCCACATGCCCCACGCTCATCACACCAAACACTAAATGGAAAGATGAAAAGAGCCGCTTTGAGCGATACGAGAATTTCGGAATAGCGAAATTGATCAGATCAGGTTTATTTCGATTTTTGTTATTGTTCTGCTTGTTCATGCATATCATACACTTTTGAATAAACATTTATTTAAATTTTCTAAGTGAAAGTGTAACAGAAATACAACAGCAATTTGAAACCTGAATGTATCAGTGTAGACCATGTAAGGTGATTATAATTTTATTTTTGCTATCAAATCTTTGATCGGTGAATATTCCAATCTAGATTCATTATGTACTAATTTAACACGTATTAGATTTAACCCGTTCGGATACGAACTCTAATTCTGATGGTGTGGCGCTCACATTCCCACTACTTACTTCCCACTACCGGTTCCTGACAGTTTGCCGTCATCAGGTGTCGACAGTACGTTTTTTACCCGTTAAAAGTTTTCTGGTTAGAATAGACAAGACATTATGAACATAAATCTTGCACTTCGTAATTATGACTTTCTTGCCAAAACAATTCTAAGATATGCGATTCTATTGAAAACAGCAGCTTACAAAAATCTAAAAAAACGATAATTTGTGCATTTTACTTACGCTAATTCCACGCGGAATTGCACTTGCAATCAAAAACATGATAACGATTCCATCTTTACATCCGAAAGACTATTTCTTATTCACGGACGCTTCTTAATTAGCAGTTAGTGAAATAGCGACTGAAATTTAATTTTGAACCTAATCGCTTTTCCCGAATGTTTTTATGTGTAACAATATACGACCAACAGACAGACAAAATAATATTTGATAGAAGTTTCATAGTAGTCAAACATTGCCTTGGTTTTGAATTAAATCGAAAGCAACTCAAACTCAAAATTCCTTTTCATAAATACAATTTACTGTGTTTCTTGATTGTGCCCTTTAATGCAGAAATAAATGTTAATAACTTTATTCTCTGAATTGACGCCGATTCCAGCGATTAGAATATGCGTGAAAATGAACAGGTGAAATCAGATTGTATTTGAACTGTGAGAACTTTAAAATCTTATTTTAAATTTGAAACTTTTCAATTTTTGTCTTGGAATACCTCTAACAGAATACGCGCTAAGCTTTCGTGTAAAAAATTTAAGTTTCAGTTTCAATCATGAGAAAATTCAATGCTACTATGGCAACAGACAATATGAATGGCTCAAATGCACATGTGCACTAATTGTCTTCTGTCCGTCAATATTTCTGGACAATGGCGCCCGGCAAATAGCAGAGAAACACAAACTGTTTTAAGCTTAGTATATATCTTTTCATCTAGCTTTCTCATGTTGTTAAATCCTTACTGGATTTCCACTGACCATTTGTCAATGTTTGTTTATACATCACCAAACTCATTGCCGAAATAAATTTAAACGAATAGCATTTGGTTGTTTGCATCCCATGCTCTAGTTATACTTATTATGTTTCAACAAAGAGATTTTTCGACGTAGTTCTGAGTAAATCATATCACATGTGTCCAAACACAGGTTGGGCGGACCAACCTTGTCCAACAGTGGCATACAAGCGCAACTAGCTTACTATTCTTTCCATGTTTCAAGCACATATGGATCCTGGTCATTCTGTCCCTACCTGATTCAAGATTCAAGATTCAAGATTTATGGTTAAAAAAAGCAAATTGCTGTACAGTACCATAGGATATACGTATAAAAAATTTAAAAAAATCGTTACTTGTATGATCATCTCCGTTTTCTTCATAGGTGGAGCAAAAAATAATCCTCAATGGCGACACAGACTGAGGGAAAAGAATCTTTGGATGGACGGTAGTTCCGTGCGTTAAAATAATATAGACATCAATAGGTAGGGGCCAACGCAGTAGTTCTCAACATAAGGTTTCGTAACCTTTGTTTAAAGATGTGCTCGTTCGCTGAGGTAACAATATCTGTCGGCAAGCTATTACACAAGAAGCATACACGAACAGCGAAGAAGTGACGACGACAATTCAATCGTGAGTGTGGGATTTGAAGGGTCAAAGGGTGGCTGCGTGTGGGGACAACGGAACGAAACTTGAAGAGGTGTTTGAGAGGGTGGGATTTCGCGTAGATGATTCGATATGTCAGAGTGAGGTCGTGTAGGATACGCCTGCGCTCGAGGGTGCACAGTCCAAGTCTGGTCAGTCGCTGCTCAAAGGGTAAATTATTCAATCCGGTAACCATTTTGGTTGCCTTGTGATAAATTCGTTCGAGGAGCGAGATGTTTTTTTCCATCCATGGCGTCCAAGCTTGTACAGCGTAGTCAACGACAGGATGTATGTAAGTGTTTAGTAATTTCGCGAGTGAGTGTGGTGGGAAACGTCCGAAAATGCGTTTCAGTAAACCTAGCAAGCTGCACGCACGCTTGTAGACGGCTTCGCACTGTAGGCTGTTCTTCAAAGTGCCAGACACCAAGATTCCGAGATCTTTTTGTGATGTACTCCATTCAAGCGGGTGGCTGCCAAGTGTATAGGGAAAGGGAAAGGGTTTTCCGACTTGCAACATTTTGCACTTGCGGAAATTAAATGGCAGTTTGTTTTGGATTGACCACTGGTGCAGCTTATTCAAATCTCCTTGCAGAACTTGACAGTCCTCGATAGAGTTGACCTTCGTCCAGATTTTTACATCGTCTGCGAATAAAACAAGCTTACATGCTAGTAAGTTCGGTAGATCGTTTATAAATATGAGAAACAGTATCGGACCGAGAACCGAACCCTGAGGGACTCCGCTCGTGGCTTCAATTGTTCGAGAAGTTTCACCATCTATTCTGACTTTTACTTTGCGTCCAGACAGGTAACTTGTGAACCATGTTAGTAGGTTTCCGATGACGCCAACATTCTGCAGCTTCTGAAGCAGTAAGGAGTGATTCACTCTGTCGAATGCTTTAGATATATCTAAGTAACCGGCATGAACGGAACCCCCTTGGTCTAGTGCTTGCGTCCAGTCATTTAGAGTCGTGAGCAAGTTAGACAGGCATGAATATGTTTTCCTAAATCCGTGTTGTGTGAAAGTTATTAGCTGATGGTTCTCGAGATGTTCAACAAGTCGTTCACACACCAGGCGTTCCAAAATTTTAGAAACCGCTGAAAGAAGCGTCACGGGGCGGTAATTCGCCGGATCAGAACGACTGCCCCCTTTGTAGATTGGTGTGATAACACCGGTTTTCCATTGAGTTGGTACGGTTCCCGTATTCAATGAGTGCCTGAATAGACCACTTAGTGGGCCACAAAGCTCCAGCTCGCATGACTTCAGAACAGCGGGTGTTATTCCATCCTCTCCTGGTGATTTGCGAACGTTCAGTCCGCGTAAATGCTTTCGCACAACCGTAGGATTTACCTCGATGTTGCTAAGGCATTCGACTTGTAGTGGGTGCGGCAAAGACGTCAGCGTTGACACGTTCTTTGGACAAAATACTTGCGCATAAAATGATATTAGGGCATCAGCTGTATCCTTGACATTATCAGTCAGTCCGTTCTCTGTCTGGATAGGAAATACACCTGGCTTAACCTTGGTCGCGGTGTTTACGATGGTGTACAGCAACTTAGGATGTCGTTCCATCTGGTCGATCAGCTTAAAATGGTGATATTGCTTGTCTTCTCGAATTAAGGACGTCACCTTGTTACGAAAACTACGAAAGTGTTCCCAAGATGCGTCTGTTCGTGTTATTTTGTGTGCAGCCCATGCGGAATTTCGCATGGCTATCCACTTCCGAGTGCGGCTTCGGAGTTTGAAGCAAAATGTTCTTGATTTCCTTTTGGGAACACAGGTAGAATTTTCGTCTAGTTTTGTACCGATATAACTTAACAGACTAGAACAATGAGTATCTGCATTCGTAAGATCGAGATGTTTTTCCTCCATAATCGTAATGGCACCGCGAAGGCCGAAGTAATCGACTCTCCTGATGAACTTAACGTCGCCCGACGCCCTTCTGGCGTTGCACACGAATTCGAAGGACAACACAAGATGGTCACTTAGCCCCAAAGGACTATGATACTGCACTGACTCCACTGCTGTTGCTTCGGAGGTTAAAACCAGATCTAGAATTGACGATTCATTGAGGCCCCTTTGTCGAGTGAATGAACGGACATGGTTGTATAGGGGAGTGAAAGTGATAATCTCACGGAATTTGTACTCAAGGGATTGCTGAGTATGCACACTTTTGGAGTAGAGATGTGGGAGGTTAAAATCACCCATTATTAACAATTGGCATCCTCTAAGGTTTCCAGCGTTGCGCATCATTTGTAACAACGTTTCATTGTGGGCATCGGAAGAGTTGGGCGAGCGGTAGATCACACCAAGTATACAGTTCTCTCCAGTTTCCAAGCGAAGGCTACACCACATGGTGTCCTCTAGCTCAAACCTTGTGTCAGGTACAGCTGTGCATTGAAGACGTTCGTTATAATACAAAGCAACTCCACCACCTGATCTTGAACGGTCTCGTCGAAGTAGGATCATGTTGGGAAGTGCCAGCTCGCAATCGTTCACCTGGTCGTAAAACCATGTTTCGGTAATAGCAATGATGTCAGCAGAAAACTGAGCGTTAAAATGGGATAATTCGGCGATTTTGTTCCGCAAGCACTGTGCATTTGTGTATAGGCATTTAACAGTGGTTTTCGTGTGTAGCGAGCCTACGCGGATGATGTTTGTATGTCCGACCCCCTGAGAGCCGGACCATTGCAGTTTTTTGAAACAACTTCCGAGTTCAGTCTGTCCGTGTCTTCGCACGGCGTCGCTGCAGCTTGTGTTTCGGAGGCAACCTTCGGTATGCTGAGTCTGAGCTCATTTGGTATATTTTTTCTGTGTATTTTCCAATTTTGTCTGACAAAGGCTGTCATAGCAGAAGTTAGGAAAGTGAGTTTTAAAGGGGGTGGTCCATCGCCTTTGTAGTTTGATGACCTCGGTATCCTGAAGGTATTTGCGACAACACTTTCGCGTGCTCCAATCGCTTCTGCAACGTATAACCACTGTTTATAGTCGTGTTGTTGTTGTTTCGCGGCCTCTGTTGTACTGGTAGCCTCTGGAACGCCTAGAAGGATCAGACTGCGCTCATTGATTTTCTTACGAACGTCTCCGCCTCCTTTTCTTTCCCACCAGGGTATATCGGCGTAGATTCGAGTATTGCACGTAGGTATGTCACGTAACAAGTAAGAATTCAAAAGAATAATCTCCATATCCCTCTCACTGTTTAGTGTTACTTTTAGTAGCCGCGCTTCGCCGGAGTGTGGGGAGCTTTGGTGGCGAACCAAACGTGTAACAGCTGAAGGTTTTATCGTTTCCAACCCCATCAACGTAAAAAGTTTGGACCATTGTTCTAGGTCGTATCGTTGTCTATTCGCCAGAAGTGTCTCGCTAGACTCCTGTATGTTGGTACAGATTACAGAGAGATTTTTTGCTATCTTTGGGGCGGCAACATTAGGTGTTAAAACCGATTGTTTGAGCGGAACCTCCCGATGAGCAAGCATCTTGGTCTTCGTAACCGTTTTAGTGACAGAGGAGTTCGCGTCAGAAAAGTGTTTCGAATTATGTGGGCGCTTGTGTACAGGTTGATCATCATCTTTTTCGGTTTGCTGCCTTTCTATAACCGCGGAAGAGACATGATGTTCACAATCTGCTCTAGATCCGAGTTTACCAATCAGTAGCTCGTTTAGCAGACCTTCGATTCTTTGTACACTACTCTCTAAACATAAAATTTTCGTATCCGCGTCGGTCTGTGTGCTCACAGTTGTCTTCGTAAAATTTCTCGATTGAGATCTGCATGTCTGACAGATGTAGCAAACTCCTGGAATTTCGTCTGCATTGATAACAGTAAGGGCATCGACGGTCAAAGTAGCATCGCACTTCATATGAACCTTCTCACGACAAACAAAACAATTAGCCTGTCGGGCTTTGCGGCTTACGGCCTTTCGACAAAGTTTGCACACGTGACCGCTGTCAATGGGCTTCGTTTGTGAGGTCATGGCACCGGAGCGAAAAATTATCGATCGATGGTTCGGGTAAGTGGGTGTGTTCGTGTAGGTCCGTATGATGTGTAGACGGGTTTCGTAGCGGATGAAACGAACTAGGTGAGTGAAAAATCGCGCCTAGTGTAGTATGGGTAAAAAGCCGCGTAGCTCCTCAAAATTGATGAGTGCAAACAGCACAAAACCGGTCGTAGGGTGTGTGTGTGTGTGTAATGGAGATGTTTTCAAAAGATCTTTCTTCAACTAATTCAGTTTAACAATTTTACAAGCAGTTAGAGTGTGTAAGCGTAGAATTGGAAGCGTTCTAGTTCAAAGGGTCATGTAGAGGATAAATATACCATCTACGGTTTAAGAAGAAGCTGGACATCAACATGGTAGACTCATAAGCGTGAGAGTCAAATGAATCCACGAAAACTGTGGTGAAGTGGTAAAATGGAGCAAAACTGTTAATTAAATGCTGATTCATGTTGATGAAGTTTGACGGCTTTGTTTTGGTTAACCGTCTACATCACGTGGCCATTTGAAGGCATATTTCCCAAATTTTGCTAATGCTCAGCCATAGCGTTCCGCTGGAGCAAATTGGAACAAGATTTCATTCTCAATGCAAATCATAGTCATTTGAAGCATTCTAAGTTTAAACAGATTAATGTGGCGAATTTTATTCAAACTGCATCCAAATAGGTATTATCCTCTTATAGAGTGTTGCTTTTTTTGCCGCGTACGTATTATTTTGGCCGCAACTTTCTGCCTGATTGTATCAATGCACTTAAATGTTATTCAATTTTAATGGTTCTAACAGCAAATAGGTTTACAGAAACCACAGAATACGGACAATTTTACTGACAAAAACAAGATTTTATTGCTCACTGACGAGTTTAAGTATCAGGTGAAAATCCAAATGACGGAACTTGTTTTCTGTTGCGCAGTGCAGTGAGATAGGTAGATCCAACGAATCAGGGTGTTCAGTTCATTTTATGCATGAGTGGTGATGGCAATGGTTAGTTGCAATAAATAAAAAGTTCCATTCGTACGCAGTTGTCCCTTGAGATTTTTGCTAACAGTGAATTAGCCTTCCTTATTACTTAACAATTTCTTATTACTTTTGAAATTACAGAATCTCATCTTCCAGTGATAAAGGCGATGGACGCAAAACAAGAATCAATAATTTCCCATAAAATGATTCGGTGCCAAATGCTTTGAATGTTAAAATCGTTTAATTTACATTTGCGGTGCAGTCATTTCTTACTGCATCGACCTGAGTAGTCTTCACAAAATTTGACACAAAATTTAATATGATGGCGTTCTCTAAATTGTATTACAGCGAAAAATTCTGGTTATTGCTCACAATCCAAGAATTATTTTCGACCTGTTAGGGAGAATGTACATATGCTAATAAAGAGACAGTATATGATTGTCAATCTATCATTATACTAAGACAACATATTTCATGGACATGACAGATGACGTTGGCAGAATGTCACAATGAAGTGCGCATATTTTTGTTCCTGTATTGTAACATTTTTCTGACAGAAACGATGGAAATTATGTATATTGAGATGTTCATAATTATACCACCGCATATTATTTCTTTTTCTTCTGAAGCTGATATTCATGTAATTTAAATTTTGAGGTAATTTTAAACTATATTGATGTAAGCACCACCACGCATTACGAAAACGGATTAATTTACTCAATAAATACCATCCATGTGCTTTCAAAACATATAGCATTCCAAGATATTTGAATTTATCAAACGAAGACATATGTGCCTTGTTCACCACAGACCAATGGATGATAATAACATTGATGTATGGAAAACGAATGTCGTCGTGCTATCTACTTTTAAAAACGGTGGCGATATATTACTAAGCTGACAACTGCAACACTGCTTTCAGAGTACTTGAAACACATTTTTCTGCATGCCATATGCGTACATGCCTGTGACGAAGATACATCTAAAGCCTGTGATCGTCTTCATTGCTTCAGAAGTGGCAGGATGTTGTATATATGCATTCTTGGTTCACAAGTTACCTGTCTGATCGCAAAGCGAAAGTCAGAATATATGGCCAAGAGTTGTGTCTCAGAAGGTTCACTACTAAGTGCAATGACGTTCCAAATATTAATAAATGATTTATTGCAATCAAAACTATGTAAACTTGTTCTCTTCGCCAATGATGTGAAAATTTGGATGAAGGTGAACTCTGTTGAGGATTGTCTAGTTATACAAGCAGACCAAAGAAAGCTGGACCAGTGGTCAATTCAAAAACAGAATGCCCTTCAAATTCCGAAATGTTGCAATTTGAGAAACCCTTCCCTTTCACATACGTACTTGGCAGTCACAAGCTTGAGTTGAGTATATCGCAGAAAGAACTCGGTAGCTGAATGTGCGAAAATTTGAATAAAACATTATACAATGCGAGGGCGTCTATAAGTTTGCCTGCAGCGTACTCTGTTTACTCAGACGAATTTTCGGACGTTCCCAATCGCACAAATTGTCAAAGATACTCAATACATGCATACATCAAGATGTGGACTATAAATCGCAAACTTGGAAACCGTGAATAGAAAAAGTCATCTCGCTACTCGACAATATTTATCATAACGCAACTAAAATAGTTATCGTATTGTATAATCTAATCTATGCACAGCGACAGAATAGACTTGGATTGTGACCTGGAGCTCACGCGCAGGAAAGATGACCTAATTCTGGCATAAGGAATCATCCATACTGCGTCACACCCACTCAGACACCTTTTTAAATTGGTTCCAATCTTCCGACTAGCAGTCGAAATCTGACCCCGCAAATCCCACATTCCCAATTAAACTATCGCAGCAACATTTACGCAGTCCGTGTATGTTTTCTGTGGAAAAGTTTAACACCATTTATTGTTCTCACCACATGAAATGATCTTCAAACAAACGTAACGATATTTTATGTTGAATAATAATATGTTGGCACTTATTACCTTAAAACATTTAGTGCGTCTGTTTTACACACCTGGAAAGACAAAATTCCCAAGAATATATTTCCGATGGAAATTTCCGCTCTTCTCCTACATACATGTAATCAATTTTATTCCTCCTGTGAACCACATGGACGCAAACATGATCGTAAGATTTGCCTAACATTTATACGTTTACCCTATGTTATAGTACAGCTATTTGTTTTATTCATCGTGAATGTAGAATATTGAAGTTGAATCTTGAACACTGAACTGATTGAAGAGTGCAAGTATGGAGTGGTGGCACTGCAAAATCTGCTCGCATTCATTGATATGTTCAGTTAATTCCGAACAACTTTGTGAATGATTAATCGATCTGTCAGTTATCTGCGGTTATAACTGAGGCTTTCCACTGATTCGTTAGGTGGCTCGCTTAGAAGGACAGTAAATCCTCACGTAGCCTGACGTTACATCATTTATCTGATGCAGTATGTTTTGTGTGTAATTTGAGTGTGAATGTCGTTAGTCTCTCAACACACCGTGGTATAGAATCATAATTACCAAATATACTTAATGTGGACTTATTCATTTTCACCAGTCATCACACATCTTTAAATTATCGTACAATATTTTATTATTTGTTTTAAATAATTTATTAAGAAAAAGAACAGGAAACATGAACTTGTAATGCATTTGATTGGTTCACACGACTTCATGACAAATTTGAACAACTAAACTAAAGTTTAAATAGTTTTAGAAAATGATAAATTTATGAGAAACTATGATTTATTATTTTCCAAAGATATCGTTGCAACGAAAAATAGGCGAAATGGGAAAAAATCCTCCTGTATTATATTTTGCAATTTTCAATTCTATAAGGTTTCCGTTTATAGAATATTTCACACGCTAAATGCTAGGGATGGTGAATTAAACTCACTTGCCAATCCTAACCGCAGGTACAAATTGACCTTTTCTCCTTTGACAGAAAATTTCACGCTGAACGGCACCGGACCTCGACCTCGGTGTACGGATTCAAAGGTTTCCAGCCGATGCCACTCAAAAAACGCGGTCATGCTGATCAAGATGACACAACTGGTGGCGTACAAACCGCTAATGAACAACGGCTGGCCCCATTCCGCTGTCACACTTCGATGATGGAGCTGCTTGACGAAATGAAGCGAAGCTTTGTAGAAAAAGCTACTTGAAGGTATCCGTTTTTCACATAGCAAGAATCAAACGCAATTCAAGTATGTTAGATTTTACGGTTTAAATTAAATCCAAACTTCGTTTAACTGTGCGTTAAAATATAAATTTTGGCTAACAGTTACCCTACTGCCACCGCCAAATTGATCAAAATAGTTCACAACTCTGAACATTGTTTAGGTGAGTTGGGGGACGTTTTGTATATTCGAACATACAGGTGTACATTTGTACCGTACACCGGCTCATTTGGCTATAGATAGCAGGGTAATGGCCGGAACTTCGCTACGAATTTCGAGAGATTTCAATGCTGACGCTCATTGTTGAACGCCAACTTCGTTGACATTTCCTGCATTCAATTATGTTCTCGGATCGATTCCTTCTATGGCTGCACTTTTGGGGAAATAAACTTGACGACTGGTCCCTAAAATAGCCAGGTGCGAACTTGGCGCTGACATTTAAGAAAACTGAGACTTCCTAAAGTTGTGTACAGTTTGTGAAGACATAACACGTGACGAACATTCTCTTAAAAAATCCTCTCTTTATTAACGTCAAAAAATTCATAATCATTACAGGTATCATCCTACAACCAGCATTAATGCTTTCCGTTTTGTTTAATTCATAATACCATGAATTAAGCAAAAACATACTTATGGCGCACAGTAATCAGGTTTGAAATTAGGCAAATAAAGTAGGCGAATTTACCTGTTCGGACGTCTGCATCGACGCGACTGCGATGGACAAGCTGGTTGCGACCACCGACGAGGCGTACAGGAAGCAAATCGCCTGCCGATCGTTCTGTCTGCACGAGAAAATGAAATAACGTTGCAGAAGAATATCGAATCATCAATTGAGTGCGGTTTGTACGGCTTATCTCACTGGGATAATTCAAGAAGTTCTAACCAAAGCGAGTTTCCAGTCAAAGAAATTATCGTTTGAAATAAAAAGTGAATCAGATACGTAAAACTATTCTTTATCAAGTCTTGTGGCCATAAAGCTAACGCTCATTTGCAGTTCCTTTCAAAACGAAGTGGTTTAGTTGAGATGGGTTCACCATTTGGTCATAGTGCTAGACTGTCGCAGTTATTTCCTGCCGAATACCATGTAGAACTAATAATGTCGGGGATTTGTGTCAAGTCAAATAAAAACCACAGATCTTTATACAAAAAACAAAACCATCGCTATTTAATGAGTATTGAAACTCTTAGATGATCTTCTCAAAACTCAACGATTACGATTTGGAACCTGTTGTTCCTGTGATGCATTAAACGAAGCATAATTCAAAATTGATATTTCTGTTGGAATAAAATGTTTAATTAATTGAAAGTTGTACGCTTTTGATAGTCGTGTGTCGAAATTTCAAACAATTTTCAAAATACGATCATTCTATAAAATGTGATGCTAAGTCACTGCTTGTTAAGATTAGCATGACTAAAAAGCATTAAATCACATGTGTCCAAACACATCTAAATGGGATTCAAATAATGAACATTTTTGTATGCATTTCCCTCACAAACAACCCACGGCCAGTTTCATGTTGTATGTACTCAACAGGTAGGGACAGCAGGATCAGGATCATTTGAAACAGTGGATGAATGGTAAACAAGTTGCATTTATGTGTCACTGATGGATACGTTTAGTAGGACCAAACTGTTGAATCACATGTACCCAGACACAGGTAGATAGGGTTTATAATCAGGATCATAAAAAAATGCTCATTTGCATGCATTTCCATCACGCACATATTTTTCAAACTATAAGTTTAATGCTTTCAGTCTAAATTACTATTTTATTTTTTAAAAATTTCTGAATTATTTTGGTGTCAAATATTTGGAGTTCGCCCTAAAGTGCAATTAGCAGGGTCGAGATGCACTTTGCGAAAACATTCGTGGTGAAAAATCTAACACATCAATGAAAGTAGTGATTGAACGAATCAGATATAATTTTTTTCGAAATCGCTAACAGTTTCCGTCACAAAATTTCGATTAAAAAATTCCATGTTGCATACTAAGTTTAACGATCGCAAAAAAATACCGATAAATTTTAATATCCAGCTTATGAAACTTTGCGAAAACATATCTGCTTCAGAAAGTTTTAAAAAGTTAATTCTGGCAATTTCCATTCTAGATTATAAAGCCATTTTAAAATGTCATCCATAACATGAATAATGATTTTCGTGGGCGATTTCAGTTAGAATGTCTAAGAAATCACATTATCTGTTAGTAAATGATTGATGAGATTTTGTCATTATTTTGCGAAAGTTTGATTAATGTACTATTAACATTGATTGATTAACTGGGTATATTTTAAATAAATTATCGATTACCTATCCATGATTTTATTCACGAAAATATAGATAAAAGAATCTATCAACAGTTGATTTGATTTGATTGAAGGGTGAGTTGTAATATCATTATTCGGGGAACAATCCCGTTTGAACAGTTTAATATTATTATTTCACAATGGACTAATATGCGTTTCGACCGAATCGAACTTGTGATTCGGAAACAAAATTCACCTAACTTGAAAAGTTTTACAGCGAATTTTTTAGAGCAAAAAGCTTCTGCTGGTACTGAATGATTTGATCTCAATTAGTCAGAAATCAAGCACATGTTGAAAAATTATAAACCGTATTGATAGCTGCGCATGCTTCTCTATTTGAACAAGGATGCGCTGTACAAACCCTATCCGCAGTGGCTTCAGTGTGAAACATTCTTTAATATTTTGCCTTTGTGGCAAGGCTTACTGAAACCAAGCTTCACATGCTGAGGATAAACAGTTGTGTATCGAAGTTGAAGTGCTGAGGATGTGAGTAAAACCCTTCATCAGCGGTTTTACGCGTCTTGAGTGCTTGACATGTAATCACTCTGTGGTTCGATATTCTAACATCATGTCTTGTTGTACAATCTCTATTTAACTAAGGCTTCAAAGGGAAACATATGTTTTTGCTTACAATAATATTCCAATATACGTTCGTTCTAAGATATGTTGAAACTTTCAAAGCTGTCTCTACTTGGTAAGCACAAACCATGTGAAATGATGCCGCTTAAAATGTTGTTCAGTTTCAAAGATTTGACATTTGGGAAAGGGTGGTTTTACCGGAGGTGGCCCGTGCCAATTTCAGTTGACAGCGGTCAAATCATCTTATAACTTCGACTTTAAAGCCAAATGAAAACATTTGGCGGTCTAAACCCGTTAAGAACTTATTGTATGATGACTGTAGTTTAATACATCGAATTTACTCACTATTTCTAATAGGGCGTCGTATTTTGAATACACTTCACATAACACAATATATTTTGTAATTCTACACTACATTTTCTCTTAACAAAGCAAGGTTGTTTGCGCGTAAACGTCAAAACCATTAATGAAAAACAACCAATCACAAATTCGCTCACGGCAGCGATCGATAAGAAACCATGAAAAACATATATGGTGAAAGATGGAAGAGGTCATTTACTACTAAATCCTTCAGGTCTGATCAGGTTGTGTATTTGGCTTAGACTATCCTAGCAAGCCGAGCAAGTCTAGTAGAGTTGTTGTCGTTTGATACGAGTAAAATCCATTATAATGTCACGACATTGAAAAACATAAGGTTCACTGATGCTAGCCGAAACTTCTAGAAATGCTATCCTAAATTTCAATTTTAATAGCAATAGATTAGCTAAATATGTTATTAGAATTTACTTTCAGAAGATACTTGTGATTATTTGATTAGACAAAAATAATTATCCGGTTTTCTACACGTTGGCTATTTCTTACTCGCTTTGGATTCTTTTCTAAATTTAAAATACAAAATATAAATAAACAGATTCACTTATAAAATCAAGATTTTATATTTACTCCGAGACCTCCGGAACGAGTCTCCTAGATTTGGTTGGGAACATGTAAATTACAGTTTTTAAGAATGAAATATGCTTTCGAGAATATTCGAAATGATAACGGCATAACAAATGATTACAACTCGATCATTGTCAAATCGAGTGTTTAACGACACCCTACTTGCGACGTAGCTACATAGTGGTGTCGAGCGAACTTGATAACAACATGTACTAGATAAAAACCTTTACTTTCGAATACAAAGGCTGTAGATTCAAAAAGAACGTATTTACTAGACAATGAAAGAATGCCAACTACAAATATTGACGAAAGATTTCGTGACCGAGAAAAAATATAATGTTATATGTGAATTCCGCGCTGAGCGTTCCATATAGAAAACATATTTTTAGCTGCCTACTAGATCAAATCAAACTGAACTTTCCATATATTATTCCAAATTTACACAATTTCAACAAAATTATCATTTGTTTACATTTCCATCACAGAACCCCACAACCGGTTTCATGCTGTTTGCACGCATCAGGTAGGAAACAACTTGCGCTTGAAACAACATAACAATGGTGAACAAGTTGGTTAAGGCACAACCAAAGTCTACAATCACAAATGCCCAAACACATGGAGAATAGGAGTAAAACCATGACCATGTACAAAAATCCGTATTTGCATGCATTCCATCACACACACTCCAACCAGCTGATTACTAGCATAAATATCAAACTGTACTTTTCATATATCCTTCCAAATATACAAAATTTCACGTTCCACAAAAATACTCATTTGTATAAATTTTCATCACAGACCCACACGACCAGTTTCATACAGTTTGCACTTATCAGGTATGGTATCAGTGAGAAAAGGATCTCGGGTTAGTCCTACCACCATTATTTAACAGTGGCATGCAAGCACAACTTGTTCACAATTTTCCACTGTTTCAAGCGCACGTGAATCCAGAACGTACTCTTTCTACCAGGTGATTGCGAACAGCGCGAAACGTTCGTGGGGTGTGAAGAAAACGTTTGCAATTGGGCATTTATTCATGATCTATATGTGTTTGGGGACACATGGGATTGAACAGCGGTATAAAGGCGCAACTTGCAGTCTCACCAAACCGTTTCTAAGCATAAACATTTATACATATATTATGTTATGAATGATGTTCCAAAATAATGTCTTATTTAAGAGCGCGTATTTAGACAGCAAAGAGTTTTCAAGCATTTCTGCCTTTCGGTGTAGAATAGGTTGAGTGACGTTTTTAATATTTGTAAAATGAAGGATCTCAAATGATTCATTTGAGTTAGCAAATGGAGAAACCCAAACTCAATAAAGCCCGCGCGGGGAAGAATGTTGTAACAATGGCGTTTGATGAACAACCTCGAACTCACATCAGGCACTTTTGAATAAAGTTGGAATATATTCGACGATAGCTACAAACAACGGTTTGAACAAAATCACGCTGGAAAAGGACAGTTTGATAAAAAATCGAGACTTTTAATACATGATAAATACCTGATTATTTCTTACAGCAATATACGTTGCGAATTTATGACACACAATCCTAATGAAAATGATTTTGCTCACAGCAATCCTTGACTATTAATCATGTTGAGAAAGCATTTCCTTAGTTATCATTTATTTTATTCGAACCAATTCATTGGATGATCCAAGAGTTTTTAAATTGTGTCAATGGCAAATAGGACAAGAATTATTAATAAAATTTCATCAGTTATTTCAAGCGAAGGGCATTACTTTCAATAATTAATTTTCACTGTTTCTTCAACATTTATTTCTCTCGGTTAATATCGTCTAAACAAACTTATTTAGGATAAACAATATGTATATGCTTTTACACATATCGAGCGAATTCATTTGATGCGGACTTTCTGAACTTACAAAGTTTATCCTCCTAAAAGTTCCACCACGCCAAAAATAGAATCATATTATCACGGCAACCGTTTCATTTAGATTAATTGATGTATTTGGACATTTCAAGCATATGTTATTTCATCCATTCGATATCTGCTTGTGACTGTACCCGTTAATTCGAGAGTAGCGCATTCTCCGTTGAACTTCATCTGCTGAAGAAATACTTTTGTCTGTCTTCTATAACCTCTATACGACAGCAATGTGTGTCAACGGCTATTCCCAAACTCGATACACTTCTTTATGTTACTGATGTCACAGATCAGTCGAAGACAGTTATTCCATTGCCAAGACCAACGTCAATGAGCATAGTTGTGCTTTATGAGCATAATCCCTGGTACTGTATCGCCAAACAAGGAGGAATACTTTGACCACAAACGACTATTGTAAATATAATTTGTTTATCACAAATCAAATAAAACGTACAGGTGGTCAATGACCCTGCTTCATGACTTAATTTCTAGCTATGAACGTTTAGTTGGGTTCTGGGTGGTTCTCTTGGTTTTCACCCTACATTTGAAAACAAAACAGGATTTTACTCAACTGGTCGCGTGGCGAAAATACTTACAATTTTTCTATCATTTAATCAAATAAATTAAAAATTAAGTGGAATATTACGTTGAAATATGTCCAGAATGGATCGAGTAGTCATCGTGGGGAAAAAATAAAATTGAAAGCAATCAGTTAGAGCCGTTTTATACAACGTTTTGTATTTATACAAGTACAGCTTCATCAAACGCAAAAACGTGATTAAGAAGCACTCCAACGTTTGTCTCTGTTTGGTCTTTTTCGTGGCGAAGGCTATGTTAATTGCGCCGGGTCAATCGCGGCAATTTTACGTTTCCCATCCTAACTTGTTATTCGTTATTTTACGCAAGCCAAGCTAACACTCGATTTAACATTACCTACGTCATCTCAGCGTTTCACATCCAGTTGTCGATTGCACCTAAACTCACCCGTTGTGTCAACTTTTCCAAGATAAATCACGTTCATTTATGAATCACGAAACCATATATTGCCAACGTGTTTACTTCACATGCGACGAAGAACAAAACATACGAATATCATATTTAAGAAAATTTCGATCCCATAAGACTGTTCTCAAACTCTCTGTATTGGTTGACACACTGATCTGATTCCTCAACCGGGTCATTTTAAACCATCAACAATTTCGGATTTTTTGACCAAACTTGACGAGTGACGTCGTATAATAGCGGCAGAGTTGAATACCTGTTCATGTTTTCCAGTGTGACTCACCTACTCATCATGATATTCTCTTAATCCAGAATTTTTCCGAGTTTAGATTTGCTGACATTTGGGTATTCTTGGTCTTGTGTTGTACCAAATCATGATGGTATTTTTATCCCTAGTGCACTTCACACTTTTACGGTTTCCTTAAACCGCGTACTATGTTTGAAGGTGTGTCAAGGTCGCGGACAGGTACAATATTGATTGGTCTACCAATTAAAATCATATTTTTGCGAAAGACATGAAGAATTGTACATCTGCTTCACTTCTAGGTTTGAGTAAATAATGAAACTTATGAAATTAGTTACACAATTCGCTACATTGAAAACGTATGTGTTTGGTCATTACCTTGAATCTGTACATCATTCGATCGAAATTTTGAGAAAAAAATCTTTCTAAATGTACCGGTGTTAAATATCACCAATGATGATTCTCTTCCGAAATTTGTTGACTTTTTGAATCGATTAAATTGTGTTGCTTAGACATTTTTTCACCAGCTGCGCGCATCATTATTTTTCGCAAGTTCACAATTTCGGTGATTTGAATTGAACGAGATTTGCGAAAAATATAATTGGCCGCTCATATTCACCTCCAAAGTTCAATCGATCTCATCGTGAAAAAATGCAATAAAAAAATGTTATCGACCGATAAATTATTCGCAGCGACGCAACTGTCAGTTTACGTGTATGCGGGCGTGTTTCGTGGTGCTTCTGTTGGTAGAAATCATCTATGGAGAACTTTGACACAAGAATTCACGATTATTTATTTTCTGTCAAAAATGCCTAATTATGTATTCATACTCACAACATGCCCTTGTGCTTATGCTCGCTAAACACGGATAATCTCCCAACAAGTTAACGCGAAAATAATTATAAAATTTCGAAATTTAATTTCGCGCACATTTTGAATTACAGCATTTTCAATGATTTCGGTTAGAAACTGTCTTTACCAAATCATTTGCTTGTACATAGCTTTTATGTTTGTAACACACAATGAATTAACTATATATTCCATCACTCAGTCTCTTCAAGAAAGCAAATGATTTTTATGCATATACCAGAATGTACAGAGTAAATTATTCCATGCCGTGTGAGAGTTTTGTGGAACTGAATTTTCATGTTAACAAACCTAGTATTGTGATTATTGTACTTTATTATTTTATTTAGTTTTCCTTGACCTATAAAACTGCGATTCACAACAGTATGGTAAAGTTATAATATATGATAGCAGTGCTTTTTGGATTATTTGCGGGTCTATAAAAATACCACTTGATAACTAATATCTCTCAAGAACATAAATCATTCAAAATTCAACACAATATTTCGAGCCTTTTGAAGCATAAATTGCATACCGTGTTTGTTCGTTACATTATATACTTTGGAAAATATGCCGTTTCAAAAGCAAACATAAAAAAACGCGTCTGGTTGACGAAAGAAAACGTTAAGCTGCCTGGTCAACTTTGGATAGGAAATCCTTTGAAGAAGCAGCGTAGAATAAATCAATAGATTGAATGAATATAAGCCAGTGAGTGAGCTTGTTGTAGAACAATTAAAATACAGTCGATTTTATGATACTACTTAACAGATATTACCGGTGTTAACAAGATGAAATTCTGTTCGATACCAGTTACCATCCGGGAGAATCCAAGAAATTACGATAAATTCATATGAAAATTTTAAAACGCAGTTCAAATAGTTTAATGACAAACTTGGAAATCCAGTGCGTCAAATATTTAATAACCTAAATCTTTGCAGCGATTTAGAATATTAGTTATGCGGTAGAGAGTTTTTAAATCGTCGATTAATTGTATGCATTTTAGTAATTGTTCTATGAATATAAATAGACACAGCTTAACAAATGTCCTTCTTCGGTTCCAAACACGTCACTCAGCGTAATGAGTACGTTACAGTATAGGCTTAGTCCCAAGAAAACATAGCAGTAATAAAGATGATCTACACCAGTGCTATCAAATATTCTGCTTGCCGTATAGCCCGTGGCAACGCATATCTGGCTATGAACGTTGGAGTGCAGACGTTCCACACATTCTTGCAGTGATGGTTTGCGAGGTCTTTGATTCTACTCTCAATACCGAGATGCTTTATATCACTTTTAAAAAGGCCTCTGTAACTCAGGTACGGGTTAACTATTTGATGACCTTCATATTTCAGATTCTAGTAGAATTTATATGGGAATGTAATTTAGAACGAAAATATTACATGTACTAATATATAGATAGTACACTGCAGTTAAAAACATTCACTCTTAAGGTTCAACTCAAAGACTTTCCTTCCAGCTGTTGGACTGAAATAAGTTAATTGTTCATTAACAAAAAGCTCATTTACATTTATGTTTATCACATACACACCACGACCGGTTTCGTGCTGTTTATACTCATCAGGTAGGGACAGTAGGATCAGGATCCGAACGTGCTTGAAACAGTTGAAGAATGGTAAACAAGTTGCACTTGTATGGCAGTGTTTGATAAGGTTGGTATGACCTAACTGTTGAATCACATGAGAAATCGAAGAAAACCTTATGATTACTAAAGTAGAGATGTTAGTATCATACGCTGTTACTCAGTTCTCTTTCATTCAAAATCAAAGCTGTTTGAATCTAACGAACAACGTAAGTAATCACTTTTATAGATCAAAATTAACCACTCAAAATGTTCTGGGGTGAGCTAGGTAAGTTTACTGATTGAATGCCTTTTAACGTGTTTCCACTGAAGGAAAAGAGTAAACTGTTTTTTGTGTGATTAATGTATATTTTCAGGAATCAAATTTCGCAATATAAATTACATGATGTTAATACTATTTCTACTATTTCAATAAATATTTAGTCCTAATTGTGAAGATTTGAACATCATGTTAAATGTATGACCACACATTTGTTGATGGGTGTATTATAAATAAACTCAAAGGCCAATTCAAGTCCCAGGATATTCATGGATGGTAAAAATCAAACATGAATTTGAGACAAAAATCAATGCTTTTTAAACTGAGATAGAGTTCCATCACTAACCGTCTCTAGGTCAGCCTTAAATCTTGTATCACCACATTGACGCATTTTCGCTTCCGCACTTAGAAAAATGGCATAAAGTGTTACGTTGTAAAAGAAAAGACCAGCAACCTACAAAGTTTACAGTAAGCAATTAGCGCATAATTCAGGGACGTCTCGAGTTTATGTTTCCAAATATTCGAAGAATTCAAGGATGAGCCTGACTAACATGAGCGAAGTCAATTCTATCTCAACTGCTCACTTATGAGTCCACGCAAGCTCCGTTTTCGTTAACAGTAAACCTTCAACATCAAATGTGCCAACATCTAATGCTGCCGGCAGTATAGGTTTCCGTTATCTTAGAAGCAAAATTTTAAAAGTGTGTTGATATTTTTAGATTCAAATTTACCTCATAAGTGAATTAAAAGTAACATCGATTTTTTACCATCAGCGATACAATTGCTTTTTCATTTCAGACTGAATTTTTATCAACATGGGCTGCGTGAAATCAATCAAGTTAAATCGAGCTGTAATGAGTCGTATTCGAATTTAATAGAAATCACGGAAATATTAAAGAAGCATTTGCTTTGAGTTTGAAGCGAATACCTGTAGCTCAGGGACTGGATGTTATGTGTTGTGTGTTTGCTGAGCTGGTATTGTAGCAGTAGGACGTTTCGTCATCGAGCTAGATGACATCATCAGCTGAGCTTCTTGCGAAGTGTTCGTAACCGTCGTGCGTAACATCCTACTGTTACAACGCCAGCTCAGCGAACACACAACAAGCTTTTGCTTTTTCAAAGATCTCAATTCTAATCGGACCGGAAAATCAAACTGTTGGTCTGTAAAAAAATTAGATAACGTTAATTCAATTTTATAATACCGATTTTTCTTACAGTTTAACCAAATCTTCATAAACATTCCTGATGAAAAAGAGGCCGCGCGCTCTCACTGCTAATTATATGGTTTTGCAATCAATATTTGATCAGCTCTAAGCGGGAGCTGATGGCTATGTTCTTAGCAAAGATTACATTATAGCGATATATCGCGATTGAACTAGTATGCTAATTCAGGCTGCAAGTTTCTCATGTACATACCGGAATAATTAACAAACTTCAGCCGGGTTGATTGTTAAATAATGGGTAAACTTTTTCGAGTTAATTTTCTGGCGTATCTAAGTGGTTTTGAACTGTATATGAACGCGATTAATAAAGAAACCATAAATGTCTAAATACCTCGAAATTCTCAATATCATCTGTTCGAATTTGAAGAATATTAAGATTGTACCTGGTAAAAATGACTCGGATTTTGTAGCTAGCCACATTTTAAGATCAAAAGGTCGAATGCACACAAAAAGAGTTGTTTATTATTCCACACTTCAGTATCGCAAATTTGAAAAATAATATAATAACACGTGGTATAGAGAATGGTGAAGTGCAATTGATGACATTCCTAGAGCAGTCAAAACTTTATTATATCTACTGTAGAGATGTGTTTGAGCACGATAATTGTATGTGCAATATATATAATATATATATATATATATATATAAGAGAGAGAGAGAGAAAGAGAGAGGTGGGGGATTGAATCTGATTTTCGTCAATTGTAACTATGCACAAATTGCACCAATACCATCATGCTGATGATATTTTTCGGAAAATTATTTGAAAATCCTAATGATTATCGGCGTGATGATACACAGAGTTTCGGAACCGAACATGATACGTGAAAAAATGAAAACGTTATTCATAATCATCATTAGCAACAACTATTCATACTATTGATTCTATATGGCTTGCGCATTTTTTGTTCCAGTTTTGTTTAGCTGAAACGTGATTTATCTATTCGATATGTATGAAATATAATGTGATTAGTTACAGATATATATGCGTATTCGAAAGATTGGCAAATCTCAAGCAGACGCAAACTCAAAGGTCCAGGTGCATGTAAAATTGCAAAATATCGAAGCACTGTCTTGCAAAATCGGGTCATATAAAATACTTTTCATCACATTCTCTAAAAAAATTCGACACAGCGTTTAGGTTAGGTAACTAGCTTGCATATTTTCAGTTATGTGATCGAAACATGGACTATAGATTTCTAAATCATCGGTCTTATGAAATTTTTCAATTGGTTAACCATGGTAAACATAAATTCTTTTATTAGTGGGGATGAACTGGCTAAAAATTTATCGTGTACTTTTGACCGTTGTCATAGGAGGTGTTTCTGATGTTTAAAAATAATAGAAGTTAGTGTAAAATTCGAATTTTCTTATTTATCTTCAGATGACCGCTTCATACAAGTATTCCACCTAGATATCTAAGAAATAAATTATATTACATATTAAAAGACTGCTGTTTCGGGGTTTTCAACCCACCTAAGACGAGCAAATCGTCCAAAAATTACATTTTCGGCATCATTGGCGATATCTTTCATGAAAAAATCAACTTGATATGTTTTGAATTTAAGTGAGATTTGAGGACGCCTGTTGAGAACACAATCAAATGTTCATTCAAATATTTATGTTCACTCTTAAAATTAACTCAAACCTAATCATTGACAATACCAAAAATACAAACAAGTCTGCAGAGCGTTCTCAGCTTACCGATTCTTTTTCGGTGCCATCGAATCAGCATGATGATACTCATTTTCCAGACTTTGCTGTCTTTTGGCCGCGGAACGTTCAGCATGCATGTTGTAACACAAAATTAATTTCTCCTTCAGGGAATGCGATTTACATTTGCGGTTTTAAATGGACATTTTGTCCAAGCAATGGCATAAGTTTGTGCTTCTGAAAACATGTCATCAGACACCACGACGAAAATGTTGGGTGGCATTTAACAGCCAATCAGAATTTATCCAAGAATTCGTTGTATTTTGCGCGCATTGTATTGGCACGTGGCTAGCATTCTTTTGCAACACGGGATTGTATTGACAAGATAAATCATTCTTCAGTTATCCGATCACCAAGCAATGATCAAAACAAAACTGAATAAGTTAACTTGAACGAAACGATTTCCACTTAATAGTCCTTTTTGGTAGCAAATTGGCTTACGATCAGTAATTTACAACCAACAGTTTTAAAACCAATTTCTGTTTGGTATTGTAAAACAAAAAACAGTTGCATGTGTCAAAAGAATTGTCGGTCTTAATTCCGCACATTGTTTGGTGTTTGCAAATTTCGTTTCCATTAAAAATGCTCAGCGTTTGCGTCCGATGACTGAGAGATAGACGGATAATATTCCGGAAGTATTTTAATCTGCCGACACAAAAATTACACTTGGGTAACTTGCAGTAATCAGGCAAAGTTTTCACTGAGATCAGTTACAAAAATGCACGTAAATATTTTATAAATTCTATTACAGTTTCGAAAGAATCATAAACTATATCTACATTCATGCTATGGTGAAAGGTCAGTGTTTAAAAACGTCATTCATTAGTAATGTGTTGCTCACATCCCCATCCCTTACACACCACTACCGGTTTCTGGCTGTTTGCAGTCGTCAGGTGGAGACATTAAGATCGTGGTTCCTTGTACGAACCCTATATAACAGTTGGCATACAAGTATAATCTTGTCATTCATTAGTATTAAACAAGTACTCCAAGTAGTGGTTCCGTATGTTTCGTTTGAATAATTTCGCATCATTTAAGACAGTTTTGTCAAAATATGAGATGATCACATAATAGTTGATTCGATGTTAAAATTTAAAACAAATTATCTGTGAAAGGATTAATCAAGATTCAAGTTTCAAGAATTTAGGGTATAGAAAGCTTGCAGCTGTACAATGCCATAGAATATTCGTATAAGGTCAACAAAAAATAAATATGAAAAATTGAGGCTCTAGGAATATCTACAGTTATTGTGGTTAAAAATAGTCTTTTTGTTTCGGCATGATTTAATAATTTTCGTTAAGACAAATATCGTTTGAATTACTGAGCATACAGTTTGTTCCCGAAAAATCCTTTCGCTAGATGACTGTACAACGTCTGACGTAAAGAGTTTCATAAGAAACATAAGCTCACCGCATAGAAGTACCGACGACTATTACGTTGAGAATGTGCTATATGCATATCCAATGTGTGAGTGCGTGTGATATGACTTGAGCGGAGACAAAATAGTTTCCTCAGAGGATAAATCTTTGAGTTCAGGATTTTATGTATGATGATTAAATCCAATCGTACCCGACTGGTAGCTAGTGTATCGAAGTTAAAATGCACAAGTCGATCCTCATAAGGGAGGTTGCGAAGTTAACCCACAATTTTAGATGCTCTGTGATAAATCCTGACGAGCATCTCTCAAAGAGTGATTGTATAAATCACAGAGTCGTTCAGACAATTGACAGTTACATAACTTTAGGTTTGCAGGTGTGATTCTGTCGGCTCCCAGAGACTTGTTCGCATAGGTCCGAAATATGTCATGTTCGGCGTAGAGAGCTCGCGATCGCTCACGTGAGGTTGGAACCATGTCTCAGTTTTTCTATGACTTCAAGCACAGTGCTGATTCCAGAGATCTTTTATCTCAGCTAGTTTTCTTACCAGACAATGTGCGTTAGAATATATGCATTTGATTGTGGTTTTCCTATACAGTATTGGAGCTAAAAGCTCGTGGATTTGTCGGGCTCTTCGAGATTCATTAGTTAATTGCAGTGATTTAAAAATATTTCGCAAAATCATTCAGAATTTGAGTACATAACAGTGATATTCAAATCGATTTAGATCATTCGGTTTCGATGTTATTCTCGCCGGAAAATCGCTTACAAACTAAACAATAACGAATTACTGCCTGAGGGCTATTTTTGACGTTTCTGTTGGAAACATTGATTGTTTTACTATATGATAAATGATATATAATATGAACTAGGTAAAATAATAAAATGTTATTTTTGAAAATCTTTTTTTATCGAGTGTTTTCCTACTTTGATTCAAAATATTTTTGGATGAAACAGTATTTTTATTGTTGGAATTATCTCAATCCTGTATTGAGAACATCAGATAATGGTCTAAAAAGAATCAAGCTTAGCAATAACCATAGGATGGTAAACATAAAAATGTAAGAGTATAAAAAATAATTAAAGCAATTAAATTAAACATTAAATAAGTAGTCGGGAAACGACTAATTAAATGAAAACTTCTATTTCATATCAGTTTCTTTTAGTAAGTAACGCAAGAAAGTAAACTGCTTCGAATAAAACAGAAATGGATAGAATAAAAACCTTTTCACAGTTTAAGCAAGAATGGGGTAACACAAGCGTACAGTCACGAGTCTAATAGACACGCGTATCATTTCGCGTGGATAGTCCCTGTAAAAGATGGTTTGAGCTTTGAAATATTTTGTATAGTAGGATAATTTCTTCTTCAATTCGTATGTAGGGAGTCGAACGAATTCCGTTGAACTATAATTTCTTCTAAATGCTCGTTTTGGATGCAGTGAACTAGTTTTGCTGAGTGTTGATGAATTCACTCCTCAAGTTCTATATCCTTCTTGAACAACTGTGACCCTGACAGCAAACCGTATTCCATGACTTGTTTCAGGGATATATCTTCAGGTATACCTTGCGCCAAACTTCCCGAAATACCCGTTTGAATAGAGTTTGGACACACATTGCTTTTGTGAATTCAGTGTTAGATTCTACTGATGTTTTAAAACTGGATCCCAGCCAGACACCCATATCATTTTCTTCAATGAAATTTGCAATAGCATGTGAACCTATAAGTTATGTGATATCTACTCGATTCCCCACGTACACGAGCCGGCATTTGTTGAAACTAAAAACGCAGTTTGTTCTTCAACGATTAGTTGTGTTATCAGTAAGTTAGAAAAGCAGAAATAATTCGGTCTAAATCCGTGTTGTTTTATTGGAAGTAACTTATTATATTCAGAATGATTCCTTAGATCGTCAACAATGAGGTATGGTCAACATTTTATATAAATAAACCTTTAGACTTGTTAAAAGTGAGCGTATAATAGTTTCACTTGAATCAATAGAACATTTAAGGCAACAACGTAACGTAATTAAACTAACTTTTCAAGATTTCCATTTTCTTTTAAATCCATTTACGAAAGTTATTCACAAAAATTAAAAGAAATTCAATTGTCATAATCGTGATACAGAATCATTCAAAAAATGATTCACTATGAAAATTTGTCGTTACACCATATTCTCTTACTTAATTATGTCTTCAGATATTCAATCAAAAGTTGCTTTGCGTCATAAATCCATAACAGCGGAATTCAAGGAATATGTATAATGGAGTAATTTTCGTGTGATGGAACGTTCAAACCCAAAAACGAAACTAATTGCCCACAAAATACGAATGCTAGTGCAAATGTTTGCAAGTTAATGTAAATGATAGTATGAAAAGTAATAGTTGGATCTCTTGCGATATATGTCGGAAATACCCAAAGAAACACCATACATTTGAAACAGGAAATTTCTAAATATCGATCGTCTGAAGGGTGATAACAATGACGGCAATACCTTTTGTAGACGCTTGAATGTTATGATAAAATTGGTTATTCGATTTTGCCGTAAAACATTGCTATGTCGCAGTAGACGGCGGTTTTACTAGCCAACATGTTGTTGCTATGACATTCTATTGTTTCCTGGTTTTCATGGATATATTGCCACATCG
>JACCGJ010011776.1:0-11479 GCA_013407085.1 Atriophallophorus winterbourni | reverse complement strand
CGCAAAATATTTGAATAAATACTTTTCCGTCCAACCGCGCGTCGTTCGTTCTGCCTCGTTGTGCTAGTTGACTGTTCTGTGCTTACTGTTCTGTGTTGACTGTTCTAACGGAGTCGAGCTCCTTTTCAGCTGTCTCCGGACCTTTTCTCATCACTCGTTGTCCGTCTTGGATTTATACGGAGCGGATTATTTTGTGTGTAGTGGAATATACTTCTTCGCTGTCCGTGAGTTCTCATTGTCATATTTTGTATTCTACATTGGTATTTTTCCGCTACATAATTTGGTGAGCCCGACGTGATTTTTATTTTCTTTCGCTCCTATATCAATTTTTTTTCATCATGGAATCTGACGTCTCTACCAACTCTCTCAACCTTAACGCTGTTGTTGTCCCTTTTCCTAATTTTGACGGTACTAATCCGCGTGCATGGTTTCGTCTGATGGAAAACACATTTCGGCTCAGAGGAATTACGAAACAGGACACGATGTATCTTTATGCTTCGAATTCTCTCCCCACTGCGATTGTCGCAGAGGTTTTTGATGTAATTGATGTCATGCCTCCTGAAACCCCTTACGATCTACTCAAGGCCGCTGTTTTGAAGCGAACCACTATATCGGAAGAGGGCAGATTGCGTCAGCTTCTCTCAAGTGTTCAGCTGGGTGATCGCACTCCCTCGCAGCTTCTTCGCCATATGCGCGCATTGGTTGGGGACGCAAAGGTCGATGACTCTATCATTCGTCAATTATGGTTGAAATGTCTTCCTGTAAGCATGGCGTCCATCCTAGCAGCCTCTGCCACCCGTTCCACGTTGGATGAGCTTGCTGATATAGCGGATAAAATCAACGAATATTACGGACATCATACCGTCCAGCAAGTTGAGGCACCCAAGCCATTAATCCCCAATGAACCCTTAAATTCCACAGAAAGTCTGTCAGAACGACTATCCAGAATTGAACTCTCTATAGCAAATCTGACGCGTCATGCTCAAACCCGCACTCACTCCAATTCGAGACGACGCAGCAGTACGTCACAACACCGCAGTGCGTCACAACACCGCAGTGCGTCGCGACACCGCAATCAGATTTGTTATTTTCATCGACGTTTCGGTGACGATGCACGTAACTGTCGCCCCGGTTGCAAATACCCCAAGTCTGGCGCATTCTTTAAACAGGGAAACGCGAGCGCCAGCCAGTAGTGGCGACGACTGTCGCTGGCCAACCCGTTAGTCGCCTCCTGTATGTCACTGATCGGAATTCTCATCAGAATTTTCTCGTCGACACCGGTGCTGAGGTGAGCGTTCTACCTCGATCTACAGAAAAACGCCACCTTCAAGCTACAGGAATTTGTCTCCAGGCGGCTAACCAAACGAAAATTGCCACGTATGGTCAGAAGTTTCTAAACCTAGACTTCGGACTCCGCCGGCAGTTCCCTTTTCTTTTTATTATTGCCGAGGTCAAACAACCAATCCTTGGTGTTGATTTTCTTGCGCAGTTTGATTTAGTTGTTGATATTAAGCGACGCCAATTGCAAGATAAGATTACTTCACTTCACGTATCTTGTAAAGCCGTTGCACTTAATTCTATCAACTTACGTGTGTGCCTTCCCGATTCTGATGAGTTCGCTTCCCTCGTCACGGATTTCCCTTCGCTGGTGCACCCCTCAACTGCAGCGACCAACCCCAAGCACCTGGTTCGACATCACAGCCAAAGGACGACCAGTTTTGCCAAGCCCCGTCGGCTCCCGCCAGACAAACTTCACGCAGCTAAAAACGAATTCCAACATATGGTAACCCTTGGCATAATTCGGCCATCCGATAGTCAATGGGCCTCGCCGCTGCATTTGGTTGCAAAGAAAAATGGCGACTGGAGACCTTGTGATGACTATCGTGCACTCAACGCCATCACCATACCCGATCGGTACCCTATTCCACATATCCACGATTTTTCCCTGCATCTCCGTGGAAAGCAGTTTTACTCAAAATTGGATTTGGTACGGGCCTACCATCAGATACCAATGGCCGAGGAGGATATCGCTAAGACAGCTGTCATTACCCCATTTGGTCTCTTCGAATTTCTCCGAATGCCATTTGGACTTCGCAATGCAGCTCAGTCCTTCCAGCGATTTATGGACCAAATTTTTCGTGGATTAGATTTCATTTTGGTATATATCGACGACGTCCTCATCCAGTACAACTGCAGAGGCGTATAAAAAACATTTACGCGTTGTTTTTGAACGTCTCGACAATTACGGAATCACTATTAATCCCGAAAAGTGTGTCTTTGGTCAAACCAGTGTCCAATTCCTTGGTCATCAAATCGACTCCCATGGTATTAGCCCGTTACCCGACAAAACCCAATCTGTCGTGGAATATCCTTTACCACAATCCATCAAGAGCCTTCGTCTTTTTCTTGGTGTCCTCAATTATTACGGTCGGTTCATCCCCAATTGTGCTCAATTGTTACAACCCTTAACTGATTTACTACGAGGAAATCCTAAGAAACTCGTGTTGACAGCTGAAGCGGAGGCCGCTTTTGTCGCCGTGAAGAAGGAGTTGTCAACAGTTACGTCCTTGAGCCACTTGGATACCACAAACAGTGCCCGCCTTGTGCTCAAAACAGATGCTTCTTCTGTTGCAGTGGGTGCAGTTCTACAACAGTTGTTCGGCTGCGATGCTCAACCACTTTCCTTCTTTTCGAAGAAGTTGCAACCAACGCAGACGAGGTACAGTACATTCGGCAGAGAACTTCTCGCTGTGTACTTGGCGATCAAACACTTCCGGCACTTTTTGGAGGACGTCAGTTTACCATCTATACTGATCACAAGCCCCTCGTTTATGCAGCTCGCACCTCTGCGGATCGTCACTCTCCTCGAGAAATCCGTCAGTTGGACTACATATTGCAGTTCACCGACGATATTCGCTTTATCGATGGTAGCAGTAATGTTGTTGCTGATGCATTCTCTCGCACGGATTTACACCAAGTCAATCGACCATCTGTGGAACTACAGGATCTTGCCCGGCATCAGGAAGCTGATCCTGAATTTTCCGTCATCACAAACAACCCTTCCCTTCGATTTTCATGTTTACCCCTCCTAAACTGTGACGCTCATATCCATTGTGACATTTCTACCGGCAAGCCGCGACCATTTGTTCCACAATCTCACCGCCGGATTATTTTTGATCACTTTCATGGATTATCCCATCCGAGCATACGCTCAACAGTACGTCTTATTACCGAACGTTTCGTATGGCACAACGTACGGAAAGATATTGGCCAATGGGCAAAAAACTGTGTTACGTGTCAAAAGAGCAAGATTCATAAGCACACCCGTGCTGCCCTTGCCACATTCCCCCAACCTGACGCGCGTTTCAAACATGTGCACCTGGACATTGTAGGTCCCTTACCGCCATCCAAGGGTTACACTTACATTTTGACGTGTGTGGATCGATTCACGCGTTGGCCTGTTGCCACGCCTATGTGTGATATTTCATCAGAGACTGTTGCTCAGACGTTTGTTCATTCATGGATATCTATCTTTGGTGTTCCGGCTACTATCACCACAGACAGAGGATCTCAATTCACCTCTGCATTGTTTCGGGATGTTAGCCGAATGATCGGATCAACACATATGTGTACGACGGCATACCACCCCGCGGCAAATGGATTAGTCGAACGGTTCCACCGTCAATTGAAAGCTTCCATCACCGCTTCCTCGTCCAGTGTACATTGGTCTGAACGGCTACCCATCATTCTGTTGGCAATCAGAAACACGGTCAAGGAGGATGCCGGATGTTGTCCCTCGGAACTTGTTTTTGGTACCGCACTACGACTGCCTGGCGAGATGATTCTTGACTCCCGCCACACCGGTGAGCTCGATGTTTCCTCATACGCCGCGAGATTGAAGGAGCATTTCAAGTCTGTTCGTCCCGTCCCAACGCGCCCCAACAACCGTCCCGCCCAAGTTCATCCCGACCTCTCAAATTGCCCCTACGTTTTTGTTCGTGTCGACGCCGTGCGGAAGCCCCTACAGCCGCCCTACGACGGTCCCTTCAAAGTTTTGGTGCGCAAGACGAAATATTTTGTCCTGGACAAAAACGGAACACGAGACTTCCGTCAGCATCGACAGGTTAAAGCCAGCCTATATCGATTCCTCATACGGTCAACCCTCTTCGAATGACTCTAATGTGGTATTCCCGTCAACCCCTCCGACCCAGCCAATGACCGAGGACCCTGTTTCCCTCTCCCAACCAACCGACAATACTCAACCTACAGTTTCTCGCACGCGTTCTGGGCGCTGTGTCTCTTTCCCCGCCCGGTTAGCAGAGTTTATTCCCTGATTTTTCGATCGTTGGTCGATCCGACCAACGCTCTAGGGGGGAGCTCTGTAGCGTTTCACATTTTCATACATTTTGTATCGTTGTTTTACTAAACTGTAACCGCATAAATTTGAATATATACTTTTCCGTCCAACCGCGCGTGGTTCGTTCTGCCTCGTTGTGCTAGTCGACTGTTCTGTGCTGACTGTTCTGTGCTGACTGTTTTGTGTTGACTGTTCTAACGGAGTCGAGCTCCTTTTCAGCTGTCTCCGGACCTTTTCTCATCACTCGTTGTCCGTCTTGGATTTATTCGGAGCGGATTATTTTGTGTGTAGTGGAATATACTTCTTCGCTGTCCGTGAGTTTTTCATTGTCATATTTTGTATTCTACATTGGTATTTTTCCGCTACATGGTCCAAAACGCCTACCGTCAAATGTTTCGTTTTGGTAGCATTCAGCGGAAGATCGTTGACTGATGCCCATTTGCTGATGGCGTCTATATCCTTTTGCAGTATTTCACGGTCAGTTGATGAAGCAACTGCGCGCCATATTTTCAGATCGTCTGCAAACATCAAGCAAGTTGATTGCAGACTACGTGTTATGTCATTCACATAAAGAATGAATAAGAGAGGGCCTAAAACCGACCCTTGTGGTACTCCACTGCTGACAGGCCTCCAACGAGAAAGGGACACGTTGATTTGCACAGCCCATTGCCGATCTGCGATAAAACTATGAAGCCATTTCAAAAGCGAGCCTCCAAGCCCATATGCTCTCAATCGATGCAGCAGCTTCCGGTGATTGACCCTATCAAAAGCTTTCGAAAAGTCGAAGAATATCACATCGACAGATATCTTATTGTCTTTTGCATCAGCCCAAGCCTCTCTTGTGATTAAGAGGTTGGTTAAGCAAGACCTACCCTTGATAAATCCATGCTGTGTAGGAGAAAGTACGTCGCGATGGTAAATATAATTTTCAATGCAGCGTTTCACCAGCTTCTCCATGATCTTCAACAGAACAGAAGTAAGGCATATTGGTCTGTAGTTACTAGGCTTGTGCTTGTCACCCTGTTTATGAAACGGCTTAACGACACCATATTTCCATTCGATAGGTAGTTCGCCCTCCGAAAATGACTTTTGGTAGACACAAGCCAGGGGCCGAGCAATTATTGGAGCCAGTGTTTCAGTATAACTGGGTGGATTCCATCCCATCCAGGAGACTTGGTTGGATCGAGTTCTCTGAGTAGTCCGTACACAGCATCGGAATTAAATGTGACAGTGTCAAGCATAGCATTGTCGGCTGCGTTGATATGCGGGAGGTCGGGCTGCTCTCCAGAGAAGCATGATGCGAAGAATTCTGCCATAGTTTCGGCTCTTGATGAATCTGTTGTGAGGATGTGGCCGTTGTCGTCCGATAAGAATGAAATGTCGTCTTTCCTTCTCAAACGTTTGTTTACATAAGCGTACAGTCTTTTGGGTTGAGACGAAGAATTTTCGATTAATGATCTCTCAAAGGTTCGACGCTTGTCTCTTTTAACTTTCGTTACAGCATTACGAATTGATTTGTAGGCTTCATAATTAACCGCAGTGGGTTCCAATTTGAAGATACACCACAACCTCTTTCTATGACGCATCATTCTTTGTAGACATTTATCAAACCATGGAGGACCACGATAGCTGCTAGGGTGTTTCTTCATCGGAACATGAGCTGCATACAATTCCCGTAGGTTGTCGTAGAATTTTCTGCAGGCTAGGTGAAGATTCAAATTCTCTACATCCCACGACTGCTGGCTAGCGGCGGTTATAAGAACATTGAAGTCAGTCTTCCACGGGTTAGGGATGCGCTGATTCCTGAACGTTTTTTGATTGGGAAGGCATGTGTATGCTAGGATTACCGCGTGGTCACTGGAATCGAGAGGCTGCAGATGTTCGATGTTAGATATGCAGTGCTCGTGCCGTGTGAAAATCAGGTCCAGGCACGAGGATGATGAAATACCATAACGGGTCGCATCGGAAACATGCTGAATTAATTTTTCTTGTACTACAAAGTCGAGAAACGATAACGAGAGCCTGGAGGCCCCTGGCTTACAGCATAACATTGACCAGTCGATGTCAGGCAAATTAAAGTCGCCCATGATGAATATCCTCGGTTTTGAAGTGTATTTTCGAATCAAATTCATCCAAGCACCATCCACACATCTTGGACTACGATAAAAGACAAGAACAGTAAGCGCTTGGGATTCAAAGTTTTTGATTCTGCAGATCAACATCTCCCATAAATTATCGGTACCTCGATGATGTACGGTTGTCGAGCTTGTACAAACCTATTTTTACTTAACAATTTTTCTGGTAAAAATCTATTGTACAGTTTTTGATATCTTCAGTTCAATTTGTTCTGACAATATCGGTTCGCTCAGACGATCGATAGTACTATTGATTTACCATTTCCTGTTAACGTTATTACTCACATTTCATCGATTCTTTGTTCGATAACTTAGTGAACACAATTCTTCTGCTGAATACGATTTTGTACATAATCAACTTATCACTTAATACAATATACTTCTGTTGTGTGCGTTACCCGCGTTCTCGGTCGATCTGGGCTTTGGGAATTCCGTCTCGGGAACGTAACATTGCGAGTAGAAATATTGAAGTCATTACAAGAACAAGGAATATCCAAAGGAGAATTGCGGATTATATGTACGTGGATCAAAAGAACTGTTAGTGAGTCAGATTGCTTATTTTTGTACTGCGTGTTTTGTATATTAGCTTGACTGGTCCACTACATATTTTTTGGTGAGCCCGAATTTTTTTCGCACATTCTCCCCATATTTTGATATTTTCAGTCTAATTCTTTGCAATGACTTCTAATAACTTCAGCGACACAGCCCACTGCTCTGATATTTTCAATTTTACCCTTCCACCTTTCGGTACGCATAATCCTCGTCTATGGTTCGCTCAAGCTGAAGCAATTTTCGAATTTAGACGCATTACTAAACAGGAGAGTATGTACAACTGTGTTGTTGCACACTTACCCACCGAGGCCGCTACAGAGGTCGCCGATATCATTTATGATAAACCAAAATCCGACCCGTATACCACACTGAAAAATGCGTTGATCAACAGAACAGCCGCATCAGACGAGCAAAATTTGCGTACATTGTTAGCAGGAGTAGAAATTGGTGACAAAACACCTTCTCAGCTGTTACGACATATGATGCACCTTCAAGGGAAACAACCCCTGAATGAGTCTGTTTTACGTGAACTATGGTTTCAAAACTTACCTGTAGATTTAAGAAAATCTCTTTCTGTTCTCGAGAAAGATATACCTCTACAGAAGCTAGCAGAAACCGCAGACCAAGTTCATTCGGTGTACAGAGCCAAGTCACCATCTACCCTACAAGAAGTCACATTAAAGCCCGTGGTGGAAACTGAAGTACAAGAGCTTAAACAACAAGTCGCTGAATTGACCTCACAGATTTCAGCCCTAACAAAGATGTTCAACGATCGGCCATCAAGACTTAGCCGCAGTCGAACTCGCACTTCAAACAGAAGTACATCCCGAGACCGCTACAATCGCGAGCACAGCCTATGTCATTATCACCGACGATTCGGCTCAAAGGCTAGAAAGTGCTTGCCATCCTGTAAACTTTACAAACCAGGGAAACTTCAACGCCAGGCAGTAACAGCGACGACTTCACCTGGCAACAACATTAGTCGCCTATTTTATGTCACTGATTGTTCGAATAAATTGCGTTTTCTCATTGATACGGGTGCTGAGATAAGTGTAATCCCGCCCACACCACAGGAACGCAAGAACAAAACCTCATTGACATTACAGGCGGCAAACGGTACGCAGATCACCACGTTCGGCCAACGTTCACTAACTTTAAACCTAGGCCTCAGACGTGACTTCCGTTGGATCTTTACCGTTGCAGACGTACGAAGCGCTATATTAGGTGCAGATTTCCTTACACACTTTAACTTGTCCGTCGATTTGAAGTCCCGTAAACTTATCGACAACCTGACAGAGTTAAAAACCCTAGGAAAACCATGCCATTCTGCGATACAGTCTATTCGCGTATTACCACCGAATATTCCAGAACAATATAGCAGCTTATTGTCTGAGTTCCCAGAAGTTTTCCGTCCAAACTCACCGAATAATGCGATTAAACACGACGTTAGACACCACATCGAAACACGCGGTCCCCCAGTCTTCACTCGACCAAGACGGTTAGCACCAGACAAATTGGCCATTGCTAAACGAGAGTTCGAGCATATGATGGAATTGGGCATCATTCGTCCATCAAAATCATCATGGGCCTCACCTCTCCACATGGTCGAAAAGAAGCAACATGGTGCATGGCGCCCTTGTGGTGATTATAGAGCACTGAACAAAACTACTGTTCCAGATAGGTATCCTATACCACACATCCACGACTTTGCCTTGGCGCTTGAAGGAAAGACCATCTTTTCCAAACTTGACTTGGTGCGTGCCTACAACCAGATACCAGTGGAACCAGAAGACGTGCCCAAAACAGCCATAACCACACCATTCGGACTTTTCGAATTCGTTCGAATGCCATTCGGTCTGCGCAACGCAGCACAGACATTTCAACGGTTCATGGATCAAGTTTTCTTGGGTCTCGATTTCGTCTTCGTTTACATCGATGACGTACTCATCGCTAGTAAATCGCCCACTGAACACTCTGAACATTTACATCGCGTCTTTTCACAACTGTCGAAGTACGGCATAGTCGTAAACCCCGATAAATGCGTATTTGGCGTCGAATCACTTGAAATTCTTGGACATCAAGTCGATTCCAAAGGTATCAGGCCATTAGAGCAAAAGGTTTCCGCCATAAAAGACTACCCAATACCCGAATCAATACGACAACTCCGTCGTTTCCTTGGTCTTGTGAATTACTACCGTCGATTCATTCCTCACTGTGCCGAGCTGATTCAACCATTGACGGATTTACTCCGCAACAACAAACGCTCGTTAAATATGACGGACTCAGCTAAAACTGCTTTTGAACGCATTAAAAATGCGCTTAGCGAGGCAACGTTGCTGAACCACTTACCGTCCGATCCTAATATCAAACTATTTTTATCCACGGATGCGTCTAACGAAGCGATTGGTGCAACTTTGCAATATAGTCGCAATGGAGAACTGTGCCCATTATCGTTTTTCTCAAAGAGACTGCAACCAGCCCAGGTTCGCTACAGTACGTTTGGCAGAGAATTGCTTGCAATCTATTATGCCATCCGTCATTTCCGCCATTTACTTGAAGGGCGAGAATTCACGGTTTTAACTGATCATAAACCGCTCTGTTACGCCCTGCTTTCAAACACTGACCGCTATTCAGCTCGAGAAATTCGACAACTGGACTTCATTGCACAGTTTACCACCGACATCCGACATGTCTCAGGCCAAGATAACGTTGTCGCCGACGCCCTATCCCGTGGTCACCTCAATTCTATTACCAGCGACGTCCAATCACTAAAGATCGCAGAAGCTCAGCTTACTGACCAGGAGTTACCACAAATTCGGAAATCTTCATCGTTGACGCTAACCGAGATCCCAATTCCTGACTCCTCCATGTCTATTACATGCGATCTATCCACAGGAACCACTAGACCTTTTGTACCAGCAACATTACGTCGCGAAATATTCCATCAAATACACGATCTTTCACATCCAAGTATTCGCGCTACTAGAAAGTTAATCTCTGACCGTTTCGTGTGGCCAAAAATGAATCACGACATTTCATGTGGTGATTGTTCGATTAACGATCAATAATACTCAATCATTCATCACCACTCATTCAGAAATAATCAATAGTAATATCATTCGAGTTCTGATTGTCACTCATTCATTCATTCTGATTCTGGTTGTTGTTCAATACATACTGTGATTCGAGTGAGCGCGGTTTGTTCTCACTTACATTCTTGGGCTGATTATTCAATTCAATACAATACAATTCATTACATTTGGCGTCGCGAGCAGTGGGTGCGCCCGAACAGGATACAATTCATACAATTCAGGATTCGGTGATTGATACAATTCATACAATTCAGGATACAATTCATACAATTCAGGATACAATTCATACAATTCAGGATCATTTCGTCATGGCAAATTCAAGTCTAGAACCTCTCGATATAAATTCAAATGCTCGAGAAATAGAAGACTATTGTGAAAGATTCGAAATTTGGTGTATGACACGACCGGAAGCTGAGAATGATAAAAATCGGTCCATTTTCTAAATGCGGTTGGAAAATCCGCATATACGTTAATCAAGAATTTAGCTTATCCTGATTCTCCTATTTCTCTTCCATACGAAAAGTTGAAGACGCTTTTAATGCAAAACGTGGAACCAGTACATTTCGAGCCAACCGAAAGTGCAAAATTTCATTCCATGGTGCGTCAGCCCAAACAAGGAATTCGTGATTTCATTCTACAATTGCTAATTCAGGCAGCGAAATGCAACTTCGGTGAGTCGTTAGATATGCAATTGAAAGATCGTCTAATTGCTGGAATACATGACAGTATTCTGCAGAATGAACTCTTGAAGCTGCCAAATCCCTCTTTTAAAGTTGTTCGAGCTCACTGCGAACAGTATGAAGATGCGCGTGTGGCAACAACAGATTTGTCGCCAGCACAAAATTCCGTCATGTTCAATACACAGAAACGTGAAAACGCCAAGGCTCTGATGCAGACAAATGATGATGATACCTTAACTATGCCGCTTGGCGAAAAAGGAAACGTTGACTTTCATACATGCTATCATATTATGGAGAACACTCCCGTTACTCTGGGTATTCAAACTGCATCTGGAAAGACAGTTCGACCGATTTCTAACAGTGCCATTGCTCGTGCTAAAGATCTTTCGTTAGATGATAAAAATTTGACTTCCCTACCAACCGATTCAAGCGATACTCCTGTTAACATGTCCAGATCCGCCCGTATCATTGATTCAAACGGAAAATCTAGTTTTCATTACCAAGAAAGTGGCTTCAATGTTTGCAAACTTCAGAATTCATCGGATACCATTTCGAATAAATCACCGAACTCATCTTATCAAGGGAATTCAGCACTAACTTCTAGCTCATCTGAACGATCGTCAGATAATGTACTTATCAAAACCGCTAAAGGAAACGCCTTAC
>JACCGJ010011774.1:0-10275 GCA_013407085.1 Atriophallophorus winterbourni | reverse complement strand
TTACACAATTTCGAAGAAATTCCCAAGTGTGTATTCTTTATCATATATTTCGATGTACGTATTTTCTTACAATATATTATAAGATTAGTATATACGTAGAAACATCCTGAATATTATGTTTTCCACTGCAAATAACAAGGGTCAATTTTTTGAACACTAGACTCAACTTCACTCGAATATTACGGACACCTAGTGAATTACACACTATATGCTTAAATCTGAATGACATTAGTGAAGTCTGCGGGCAAACTAAGAGGATACTCAAGCGAGACATAACAGGTATACCACCTACCGTTCGCAGAATGAGTGGTGAGGATTTCAAACATCTTCTACTGAACATATTTAACACTTCAATAGAATATGGAATCTACCGATTAGAATGGCAACACTCTGTTTGGCTCGAAGCACACGGTATAAATTATCGCCCAATTAACCACACAGCAACTCTATCTAGATTACTTGAAAAATAGTAAAAAAAGCTATCTTATTTCCAAGTTTCTTCTCTAGAGCTCAACACGGCTTTATGAATAAAAGATTTTGAATTACATGCCAGCATGAGGAAGGTTCGGAAGTCATATTTGTCATCCTAAACATAACTAAAACATTCGATACTTTTTCTCATAAGTTATTATTATCGAAAATAGAATCATGTGGCATCGGAGGTAATCTTATTTCCTGGATAACTTCTTTTCTTACCTATCGAACTTTCTCTGTTGAAGTCAATGGCCACAGATCTCGCAGCCTGCCTATCCCCAGTGGGGTAATACAAGGTAGCATATTAGGTCCCTTACTATTTATCTTATATACAAATGACATACATAATGTCATTTCACATAGTAAACTGCTCTTATTCGCTGATGACATGAAAGTCGTTATCAATTTCCCAGCTAATAAAGCACAAACGTATAGAGCTAAACTATATAATGATTTAGCTGCAATTGCAGATTAGGTGACAAATGATGGTCTTAGGTTCTCAACAGCAAAATCAAATTTTATGCCTATAAGATGCATGATACAGGATAACTCAATTCTTTTTAACAATAATGCAATTCAAATGGTAGACAGCATGCGTGATTTAGGATTTCGATATTCTGCATCACTCACTTTGAATGAACCGATATGCAATCCTATTACCAAAGCCGAGCAAAGTATGAACATTATACACAGATCTATAATCCAACTTCTTTGTGAAATAGAAACATATAAATTATTCACCATTCCTCTTCTAGACTATTGTAACATAAATATATATTAATATAAATAAATCCGATGGCATAGTTTTAGAAAAGATACAACTTACTTTCTCAAAATATATTGTCGGTTATAGCACCAAACATTCTTATCGAGAAATGTGTATACAACTGAACCTCGATCCCATATGGTTTCGCAGACTCAAGTATAATCTCATCTTATTCTTTAGAATACTGTCTTAGGATAATACAGAAACATCATATATGGCATGATTTTAAGTATAACTTGAGAAATAATGATGTATGTATGAAAGCACCAGGCAAAGTAGCGTACAGTCAGAGACTGTACGTGGGGTATGATACTGTCAGGTTGCCCAGAACTAGACAGATGAAAAAGAAAAAAAGAACAGGAAATGGTAGTAAGACCCCAGCCTGTTTCGGCATGCAGCTCACTAACTCTGAACAATCAATTTAGCAGGGTGTTAGCCGCACAGCACGATTTCACATCCGTGCGCAAGGGTGCTTGCGGGTCAACTCTTGGTAACTATAGATAAGCATCTCTCGAAAGCATTGGAAAAACTACTGTATGACAAAATCTGTCAGCTTCTTTGTCCACATTCTCTACTGTGTTTAACTCAACATGGATTTCTTGGGGGTAGAACCTGCCTGACTAACCTTCTTAGTTTTCTCAATACTGCCACAAATAAGATAGATGAAGAAAAGTCTGTCGAAGCCCTTTCCTAGACTTCAGCAAGGCTTTCGATTCAGTAAATCACCGCCTTCTATTGATTGAGCTAGCAGCAAAAGGCTTACGGGTTAGACTACTTACTCGGATAAGAGCATTCCTAACAGGTAGGACATTCAAAGTTTGGGTATGATTCACGTTGTCTAGTCAAATCGACATGATCAATGGGGTCCCTTAAGGTTCGATACTCGGTCTTCTTCTATTCCTGATTTTCGTTGATGACTTGTCGTATGCAATAAAGTGCCCATGCTTCATTTTCGTGGATGATATGAAATTAATCGGACCAACGGATGAAGATACCCTGATGCACGACCTTGAGCGGTTCATAAACTGGTCACACCGGTGGGACCTCCCACTGAACCTTGATAAGAGCCAACTCTTGTCATCACTGGTTGATAAGATTTCAGTCCAGGTGTCCAGCGTGTTGAGGATTTGGGAGTACTAGTTAGGACTGACGTCAAATGGGAGCACCAATGTGCCGCTGCAGCTCAACGTGCTTTTTCTGCTGCGAACCGTGCTATTCAGCAGAAGTCCCAAGTATTCCTGCCAATTTACAAGGAATCAGTTCCGCCGCATTTCAAATTTTGTGTCAAGGCGTGGTGCCCAGGACATCATTCGATCCGAAAGCGCACAGCGTCTCGCAACTTGCATGATTGAGTGTCAGCGACAGAAGCCTTACGCCGCACGCCTGAAGTCCGTAGATATTTTCTCACTTTCCCACCGTCGTTTGTGGTGACTTAATTCAAACCTTCAAGATCTTGAAGGAGCTGAGCGGCGCTATCACGAACGACTTCTCCGCGAGCAAGATGATCTCTTGGCTTCGCGATCGTCGAGGATATCCAACGCACAATATGAAAAAAGGTTTGGTAGTGGTTGTTGTTTCTCTATAGCTTTCCACCGAAACAAATTCTGGACGCTCGATTGGTTTGTTAGCCACTTGCTGTCCTGTGCAACTGAACTGAACTGAACTTTAAACGAATCCAAATCACATTGGCCACGTTCCTTACCATAGAAAAAACACGCGATCTTCTTAACTTAGATGTTCTACCTGATGATTTATATAATAATGGCATTCCTGGGTATTGATATAAAATTAATTTTCATAGCTTTCGAGTATTTACTTCGCAGCATAAATTCTCAATCGGCACCAAATTAAAACTGGCCCACAGGTGACCTCAACCTAGCGAAATCAATTCTCTTCGCCTAGCAGACAAAAAACGGTTTATATTCAGGATAGATAAATATATTTCGAACAATTGAAACAAAAAACGTTTGGAAAATCAACAACAGAGAACGTCACGCATCCTTAATGGACAATATGGTTGAACTTCAGTGTTTTCGGGAACAGTCGTGGACATTTTTGAATGCCAGTGTTATTTTGTATAATATCAGATCACACACTGATTATCTGGAAGCAATTTCTAAATACTCTGTAGCGATTGAGGTAAAGTTGCAGTTTACCACAAGCACAGTGATAGCACACACCAAATGAGAACTGCGGAAGTCGGAATACAAAGGTGTATGGTACGATGCACAGCCGAGGCTGGTAAAATGTCACGCAGTACAAAAGAATGTAATTCAAAAAGTGCGCGCAATGACGCAGTCAAAGATACAAAAAGTCACTATGTTCCAGGATGTAGTAATCACTCATTGTATCGACCAACGGACGACCAAGTACCTTGCCGTCGGTCTGAAAGGGAAAAGGAGAACAAAGATTAAGTGCGCTCAATTTAAAGGTAGAGTGGTATTTAGCCTCTGTTACAACTCTTACCTTTATAAAGCGTAAAATTCCGCTTCCTAAATGACCTTGAAAATTTATTTGTAATTGCACGTACTACAATTTGATCGTACAAACATTTTCGCAAGCGTTGATCATGATTACCTTGCTTTGGATTTCCAAGAATACAGTTTATTTATTCATTTCTCTGAAGACCAGCATTTAGTTGCTTATCCGTTAGATAGATCAGCGTGATAACGCATTACCGACAATGTTACGGTCACCATCGATGTAGCTAATATCTGTGATAAACTGCGCTATGAAGTCTAGTTTACGGCTTTCTCTTCGAGAGTGTCGATCTGTCGGAGAACGGAAGGCATACACGATTAGCTTGTGATCGGTGAAGACGGTAAAGTTACGTCCTTCTTGTAAGTGTTTGATAGCTTGGAAGATGGTGAGAAGATCGCGTCCAAATTGCTGAACCCAGTCTGGGCGGTTTTCAATTACCTTAGGCGAACAAATAACGTTTGAATCTTTCCGTTTAGTTCTCTCTGTAGTACATATCCCGATGCAATTTTTGACGCATCCGTTTTCATGACCAAATGCGCTTTTTCGTCAGTTTTTAACGGACTTGGAGCGGTAGCGTTGCTCAGAATTTCTTTGACTTCACGGACGCAGATTCTGTTGCTGTTTTGATTTACATCTTGTTGGTATTAATGCTAAGCATTTCGGTGACAGGTTTATGTATTTTAGCGACGTTTGTAATGCATCGACCATGATCGTTAACGACGCATAGGAAACGGTGATATCTCTTGATTGTCTGTGGCATTGAGAATCATAGTATGGACAGTCTTTTCCCGCAATAGGGCTATTCCATTAATGTTAATCCTATGGCCAAGATTATCAATAGTCAACAGGCCGAAAACGCATTTGTCGGGGTTAATAGTAATTCCGTATTGGGTAAAACGTTGGAAGACTTAAAGAGGTCCCGTACTTGATCCTCGTGTGACTGACTAGTTAATCATACGCCTTCCATATACGCAAAGACGAAATCAGGAACGCGTTGAACCCGATCAATGACCATTTGAAAGGACTGTGTTCGAAAGGAACGAATAGCATTATTAAAGAAGTCCTAATAACATCGTCAAGATTCAAGAATTTATGGTCACAAAAAGCAAATGGCTTCACAATTACCATATCATAGTAAATATATGTTCAGGAAAAAGGTATAAAATAAACATGTAATGTCAAGTATAGTCCAGTAAAATATTTAGCATGAGTGTTAATAACAAACGTTTTGTGTAAATTTCCTTCTTATGTTCTGTTTAAACAATTTGATTCTTTTTATTTCTCAACAGTTTTTATCTTCCATCGTTTTTGTGTATAGATTTTCCTTATTCACTTATAAAACCCCTTTTGTTTTAATTCATTATTAATGCCATTGTTGGTCATTGTTGCTGAATTCGGTTGCCATTTTGGTCTCCAGTATTTTGCTTGAATTTGGACGCTATTTTGGGTGTCATTTTTGTTTGTCACAGAAAATTTGGAAGACATTTTCGTAACTCGATTTTCCTATTTTTTATCAGGTCGTCTTTGTTTGAATTGAATTGATTCTGGAGTATTTGGCTCATGGTTGTTGTGACGTTCCTATACAATTGAGGTTTGTATAGTTATTTCTGTTGTAATTGTCGTTAATTACAGTACCGTAGTAAATCCGAATCGTTGTTTTGAATTTGTCGGACGAAGAAACGGGTGGTCTACGCGTTACTCACGTCACAGACGATACAGTACTCAATTTGGGAATTGCATCAATTTGGTTTCTGTGCTCAAGTTGGATCGTTTCAATTGTATTCGCATCGCAGCTTGTCTTCTTACTGTTACAGTATTTGTCTCAACCGCAGAAAATACTCATTTTGGTTCGTACAATTGAAGCTATATTGGGCAAAAACTTTCCGATCGTCGTGAATTTGAACATTTGACAGTCAAACCCAGTTTACATATTTGGTGACGTCCCCTTTGTTTATTTTTTGTCCTTTTGAACATTTTATTATATCGTTTTATCTAGTATGCCTAAGATATCATCTAAGGAAGACGATGATGTTAGAGAAAGTCATGCGACTTCTCAACGAGAGTTGCAATTATAGCACCAATTAGCTGCTGCTAGATTTACGATAGAGTGTTTGACAAAGGAACGAAGAGCAGTCGCTGAAAAAGAACATTTGATCGCCGGTACAAGAAGCAAACCTGAAAGGTTCGACACGACGTTAAGCTATTTGGAACCAGCGATGAACATGAGTATCGGATTACCTAAAGTAGAATTATCCTACTTTGACGGTAATCAAATAGACTATTGGAAGTTCATGAAGCAGTTTGAATGTTACATTGAGTCGAAGCTTATGGATACGGGACAGCGATTGTTATATTTGATGTTTTATTGCCGGGGCAAGGCTCGCAAAGCCATTGATGCGTGTGTCTAGCAATTTGTGGGCCTGGCAATTACATGCGGTAGCCGGAACAAATCCTTCCAATCTCGCTTTTGCCCGCGTAGAACCCTCAGTGGGTTGTCGCATGATACATGTATCAATGGCTTTCGAGCCTCGCCCCGACAATAAAACATCAAATATAACAATCGCTGGTCCGGATCCATAAGCTTCGACTCAATGTAACATTCGAATTGCTTCATGAATTTCCAATAGTCTATTAGATTACCGTCAAAGTATGATAATTCTACTTTAGGTAATCCGATCCTCATGTCCATCGCTGGTTCCAAATAGCTTAATGTCGTGTCGAACCCTTCAGGTTTGCTTCTTGTACCGGCGATCAAATGTTCTTTTTCGTTCTTTTGTCGTTTTCGTTCTTTTTGTCTATCGTAAATCTAGCTGCAGCTAATTCGCGCCCTAATTGCAACTCTCGTTGAGAAGTCGTTTCGTTTAACGCAATAATCTCTAACATCATCGCTCTCTTAGATGACATCTTAGGCATTCTAAATAATACGATATACAAAAAACGTTTAAAAGGATAAAAATAAACAAATGGGGTGTCACCAAATTTGTAAACTGGGAATCGACTGTGAAATGTTCACATTCAGGACGATCGGAAAGTTCTTCGCCAATTTCTACCCAATATATTGTACGAACCGAAATGAGTATTTTCTCCGATTGAGAAAAATACTGTAACAGTAAGAAGACAAGTTGTGATGCGAATCCAATCGAAACGATCCAACTTGAACACAGAAACCAAATTGTTGCAATTCCAAAATTGAGTACTGTATCGACCGTGACGTGAGTAACGCGTAGACCACCCGTTTCTTATTTCGACAAATTCAAAACAACAATTCGGATATTCTACGGTAATGTAATTAACTACAATTACAACTAATAACTATACAAACCTCAATTGTATAGGAACGTCACAGCAACATTGGAGCCAAATACTCCAGAATCAATTCAATTCAATCAAAGACGACCTGATATAAAAATAGGAAAAATCGAGTTACGAAAATGTCGTCTAAATTTTCCGTGACAAACAAAATGACACCCAAATTAGCGTCCAAAATCAAGCAAAATACTGAAGGCCGAGATGCCAACCGAATTCGGCAACAATGAGCGACAAAGTCATAAACGATGAATTAAAACAAAAGGGGTTGTACAAGAGGATCAGGAAAATCGATACACAAAAACAATGGAAGATAAACACTGTTAAGAATTAGGAAGAATCAAATTGTTTAATTAGAAAATAAGAAGGAAATTTACACAAAATTTTCTTCATTTACACCGCCCGACAAATTCATTCTAAACCTAAGTTTTGAAAGAAGCTAACTGATTGGTTCCGCCTCGCTACCTAACTACTCCAATCTTAACCAAACAAACGCAAAGATAAACGAAGTGTGACTTTATCAAGTGGCGAGTCACACACGCTAGATCACATTGCTATCGCGGGACATCTGTGGCTTTTTATAGAGAAAACGTTTGCCAAAACGTAGACTCACCACGTCCTCCAGCTTTTGCTCCTGGCCCTTCAAGAAGTTGAGCTTGCCTTATTTTGCCGCTGCGCCAGCCCTAATGCCTTCGTCTTCTTGAGTTCCTTCCTACGCAATTGAGCGTAAAAGCCTTCTCCAACTAAAAAACCGACGAAGAATGATGTTTATCCCTCGTTGCGAATCCATTGAATTTATTTTACAACTGCCACGCTTAAATTCAGCCTGCTCGGTGCGCTGTGGATTAACAACTTCAGGCTAAATATTGATGCTTTGTAGTAGAAAGTCGGGGTCGTTTATCCAAAATTCCAATGGATAAAATTCCATAGCAGCAACTGGAGTAGATCGGGCACCAACATGCATCTACTGTCATGGTACGTGTACGAACGTCAAATGATTCGCTACAAACGCGGAGAAACGACTAGTTCGATTGGTAATATAATACAAAATGGTCATGGATTCAGTCCAAAAGTCAACGTTTTAGACAAGTTCACCCAAAGCGAACGACGTTGCACCAAAAAGATGAACTGTCATCCTATTTTTTTAAGGAAATGCACACATCATTATCCCTCCATCAGAGAATTGTAAGTGCGTCTCTATCATAGTTTGCCACTGACTTGTAGAAACATTTCTTCGAAGGCAGCAGCAAAGGCATGTAATCGGAAACACAGCAATACGTCCATCAAATTTGTCGTCAGATTTGGTCCCTGAAGTATTACACCATTCAGCCAGACACCATTGTGTTTAGCCGCACAATCGAACACTACTCTCAGCTTTCCCAGTTTCTTAAGATTATTGCACGGATGTGTAATCATGCAGCATTTCTCTGCTGTGCAGCTAACATCATGCTAAATTGATTGGCCACCGGTATTGACCTGCATGCTGAAACAGGCTGGAGTCTCACTACCATTTCCTGTTCTTTTTCTTCTTCATATCTGTCCAGGCCTGGGCAACCTGACAGCATGTTAGCCCACGCGCAGTCTTTGACTGAGCGGCACTTTGCCTGGATCAGGCTTGTGCTTTCATACCATACCATAAGATTGAAAACTGGATGGTGCGGCAAATACCCAACATTATTCTTCTTGGCATTATCCAGAACGGGTTCCACATTACCAGTCCCCAAACGATGCGCCATAGCCTTGTTGTAACGCCCAAACAAACCACTGCCACGTTCAAATCGACACGCAAGTACATTAAGCGCCTTTTCGCTAGTGAGTTTGCTTATATCAGACTTCCAAGGAAGCGGTAGTTGAAAATGACCGTCAATAATTTCTGATAGCCTTACGAGAGACAAGGTTTGTTTGTCATCACCAGATCGTTTATTTCCATCGCCGGATATGTCAGCGAAGTTCGCATTGCATAAACGTTTGTTACATTCATCAATTGGCCTTTTCTCCAAAGAATTTAAACATAAAATATCCTCTAAGGTTTGGCATGCCGATCCTTGCAAAATCCTTCATTCACGTTTTCGTTGCAGATGGACGGCCTATGCATCCTAACCGCTGTTCCAATGCCCAATGTGCTTCAGGAACATCATAACAAATCAGCACAATCACAGGCTGATCACTACCATCGAAAGAGTCGGTCTATCAAATATGCAGGCTGTTCACTAAAGTCCTTTATTGAACATTGAGATTCACGCGGCAAAGTTTTCATTGTGTAAGCCTCTGCGACATGGATTACTTGACTGCCGTCAAACGAGTGTATTTTCAAGTTTAAACGGGAACAAGAAAGTTTACTTTGATAACCCAAAGTTGTCAACGAAACTTGCGCAGGACTTTTAAACATTTTTCACTGTTCAACGAAGTCATTAAGAATTAAAATGGTATTAGAACCACCATCCAAGAAGGCTACAGCATTTATAAGCCCAGACGGAGTCTCAATTTTATGGGTATAGAACCTAAGAATACTTTGGTAGTGATGGCCGTAGACGGTTTCTCTGCAGCCTGATCGTAATGTAAAAGTGTGTGGTGTCGTTTACCGCAATTTTCAGCAGTGCACCATGACACAACGCCATGTGACCGTCGCAGACATACAAAACAAACAGAATTGCGCCAAGGGATTTTTCAGCGCGATTTGACATCTGATTTAATAAATGTCGAACAATTTTTCAACCCATGAGATGCCTGGCAAATCCAACATACTATGCTAGGCTTTACATCACTAGTGGTAAGGAAAACGTTTCTTTTGTCAGTGGTTTGGAAACCATTCCTCGCATTTGGGTATGCACGAGGCGATTGATTATGTGTGTTTGAGCGGATTGTCTCAAGCAACTTCCCAAATCTGTTTCTGGCAATTCTAACTCTACGAGATACGAATTCGGTTAGTCGGGCAAAGTCAAATTCTGACCCGTCAGCAAGAATCGTATCCGCTACGTCAGCCCACTGTAATCTAGTAGGAAAGCATTTCACTAATCCTTTTAATGTTGACTGAATTCAAATCAGCATCACACTTCATTTGCATCAGCGTGTTTTGGCAATTTTCCATTGATATGACCAAATCAGACAAACCATGGACTTTGTTGGAAAGTCTTCTGGCTTCATCAAGCAATTTCTCTAACGTGGACCCGGCAATGACATGACACATGCATCAATGGCTACCGGGCAATAAAACATCAAATGTAACAATCACAGGCCCGGATCGACAA
>JACCGJ010011770.1:0-11405 GCA_013407085.1 Atriophallophorus winterbourni | reverse complement strand
ATTGTGATGAATTGAATTCTATTGAATTGAATAACCAACTCAAGAATGGAAGTGAAAACAAACAACGCTCACTCGAATAACATTATGTAATAATTAATGTAACTTCAACAACGAGAATTTGAATTACAGAATTATTGATTATTTTTGATTGTTATTCAAACAATCATCACATTCACCGTAGCTCCTAATCGTCCTCGGATTTTTGTAATCTTGAATAGGTCTGTTCAACAAAACGTTTGATCTCCACGGAGGTCAGAGAACCCGAAACGTCATCCACAAGTTGCCAACAATTGTCTCGCTTCTTCAATGGCAGCAGTCGAAGGTGCCAGTAAGGCTTTTCCTCTAGCGGTTTTGAAAAGCACATTATTTGATGATCGTTTAGATGAGCTAGAAGGCAGTGCTGAATTCGCTTGATAAGATGAGTTCGGTGATTTATTTGAAATGGTATCTGATGAATTCTGAAGTTTGCTAATTTTGAAGCCACTTTTTTGGTAATGAAAACTAGATTTTCCGTTTGAATCGATGATACAGCCGGATGTAAACGTGTTAACAGAAGTAGCGCTTGAGTCGGTTGATAGGCAAGTCAAATTTTCATCATCAAACACAAGAGCTTTAGCTCGAGCAATGACACTGTTAGAAATCGGTCGAACTGTCTTTCCAGATGCAGTTTGATTATCCAGATAACGGGAGCGTTCTGCATACTATGATAGGATGTATGAAAGTCAACGTTTCGTTTTTCGCAAAGCGGCATAGTTAAGGTATCATCATCGATTGCCTGCATTAGTGCCTTGGCTTTTCCGACAGGTTCTCGGAGTCCATATGGAATAAGGCGGCGTTTGAGAAACACAGGGTTTCCTGCTACGTCAAGAGAAATTGGAGGAATTCACAATCCACCAGTTGCTTGCGAACATTTAATTATGATATTCTTCAACTCTGAAGTGTCTTCAGACGATGTCAGAAAAGATAGACTGATTTTTAGTGCTTGCATTGCTTTCAGACCGAGAACAGATGGCCCAGATTTATTAAAACTTAATCTACAGGCAACAGTAATATTTTCATCTCGGATAGAGATCATACACGATCCAACGACAGGAATAGCATGTCCAGTAATGCCTTTAATTGTGGGGCTAGTAGGTTGGATTTTCGCATTAGAAGCAAACTGTTTTGGATCTCTCTGGGTAATAAGCGATTCAACGCTACCCGTATCTAGAATAACACCTAATGATGCGCCACTAGAAACACAAGAAATGATTTTACGAATGTGGCTAGAATCGCAAGATGTCACGCCCAAAGATAATGATTTAAATTCATCATTAATATCGCTAACCTGAGCGTTTTTCAAATCAGTCCAATACGTTTTAGGAGCTCGACAAACGGATTGGATATGACCAGTTTTTCCACATTTGTGACATCTGGCTTGACGGAATCGGCAAGTGTGGCGTAAGTGCAGTCTGCCGCATGACGCACATTTCCCTATTTTGATTGAATTCGAATGATTATCAGTAACGCGACGATAATTCGGTTGATACTTTAGCTGTTGACCTGCTATAGCATTCTTCGCTCTTTCACGTTTATGTGTATTGAACATAACAGAACTTTCTGCTGGCGACAAACCTGTCGTTGGCACGCGCGCATCTTGATACTGTTCACAATGAGCTCTAGAATCTTTGAATGATGGTTTTGGCAGTTTTAAGAGCTCATTTTCAAAACACTTTCATTTATTCCAGCGATTAGGCAATGTTTCAATTGCATTTCTAACATGTCACCGAAGTGGCATTTCGCTGCAGAATAAATTCGCGAATTCCTTGATTGGACTGACGCACCATGGAATGAAATTTTGCACGTTCGGTTGCTTCGAAATGTACAGGATTCACGTGTTGCTTTAAAAGCGTCTTCAGCGTTTCGTATGGAAGGAAAATGGGCGAATCCGGATAAGACAAATTTTTATTAACGTATAAGCAGATTTTCTGATTGAATTTAGAAAATAAACAGACTTTTTATCATTTTCTGCTTTCGGCCGTGTCATCCACCAAATTTCGAATCTTTCAAAACAGTGTCGAGTTTGTACAAATCTATTTTTACTTGACAATTTTTCTGGTTAAAAATCTATTGTACAGTTTTTGATATCTTCAGTTCAATTTGTTCTGACAATACCGTTACTTTCAGACGATCGATAGTACTGTTGATCTTTCGATTTCCCGTTAACGTTATTACTCACATTTCATCGATTCTTTGTTCGATAACTAAGTGAACACAATTCTTCTGTCGAATACGATTTTGTACATAATCAACTTATCACTTAATCGCAATATACTTCTGTTGTGTGCGTTACCCGCGTTCTCGGTCGATCTGGGCTTTGGGAATTCCGTCTCGGGAACGTAACATTGCGAGTAGAAATATTGAAGTCATTACAAGAACAAGGAATATCCAAAGGAGGATTGCGGATTATATGTACGTGGATCGAAAGAACTGTTAGTGAGTCAGATTGCTTATTTTGGTATTGCAAGTTTTGTATACTAACTTGACTGGTCCACTACATATTTTTGGTGAGCCCGACTACTACATATTTTTGGTGAGCCCGAGTTTTTTTTTCGCACATTCTCCCCATATTTTGATATTTTCAGTCTATAATTCTTTGCGATGACTTCTAATAACTTCATCGACACAGCCCACCGCTCTGATATTTTCAATTGCACCCTTCCACCTTTCGGTACGCATAATCCTCGTCTATGGTTCGCTCAAGCTGAAGAAATTTTCGAATTTAGACGCATTACTAAACAGGAGAGTATGTACAACTGTGTTGTTGCACACTTACCCACCGAAGCCGCTACAGAGGTCGCCGATATCATTTATGATAAACCAAAATCCGACCCGTATAACACACTGAAAAATGCGTTGATCAACAGAATAGCCGCATCAGATGAGCAAAATTTGCGTACATTGTTAGCAGGAGTAGAGATTGGTGACAAAACCCCTTCTCAGCTGTTACGACATATGATGCACCTTCAAGGGAAACAACCCCTGAATGAGTCTGTTTTACGTGAACTATGGTTTCAAAACTTACCTGTAGATTTAAAAAAATCTCTTTCTGTTCTCGAGAAAGATATACCTCTACAGAAGCTAGCAGAAACCGCAGACCAAGTTCATTCGGTGTACAGAGCCAAGTCACCATCTACCCTACAAGAAGTCACATTAAAGCCCGTGGTGGAAACTGAAGTACAAGAGCTTAAACAACAAGTCGCTGAATTGACCTCACAGATTTCAGCCCTAACAAAGATGTTCAACGATCGGCCATCAAGACTTAGCCGCAGTCGAACGCGCACTTTTAACAGAAATTCATCCCGAGACCGCTACAAACGCGAGCACAGCATATGTCATTATCACCGCCGATTCGGCTCAAAGGCTAGAAAGTGCTTGCCATCCTGTAAACTTTACAAACCAGGGAAACTTCAACGCCAGGCAGTAACAGCGACGACATCACCTGGCAACAACATTAGTCGCCTATTTTATGTCACAGATTGTTCGAATAAATTGCGTTTTCTCGTTGATACGGGTGCTGAGATAAGTGTAATCCCGCCCACACCACAGGAACGCAAGAACAAAACCTCATTGACATTACAGGCGGCAAACGGTACGCAGATCACCACGTTCGGCCAACGTTCACTAACTTTAAACCTAGGCCTCAGACGTGACTTCCGTTGGATCTTTACCGTTGCAGACGTACGAAGCGCTATATTGGGTGCAGATTTCCTTACACACTTTAACTTGTCCGTCGATTTGAAGTCCCGTAAACTTATCGACAACCTGACAGAGTTAAAAACCCTAGGAAAACCATGCCATTCTGCGATACAGAATATTCGCGTATTACCACCGAATATTCCAGAACAATATAGCAGCTTATTGTCTGAATTCCCAGAAGTTTTCCGCCCAAACTCACCGAATAATGCGATTAAACACGACGTTAGACACCATATCGAAACACGCGGTCCTCCAGTCTTCACTCGACCAAGACGGTTAGCACCAGACAAATTGGCCATTGCTAAACGAGAGTTCGAGCATATGATGGAATTGGGCATCATTCGTCCATCAAAATCATCATGGGCCTCACCTCTCCACATGGTCGAAAAGAAGCAACATGGTGCATGGCGCCCTTGTGGGGATTATAGAGCACTGAACAAAACAACTGTTCCAGATAGGTATCCTATACCACACATCCACGACTTTGCCTTGGCACTTGAAGAAAAGACCATCTTTTCCAAACTTGACTTGGTGCGTGCCTACAACCAAATACCAGTGAAACCAGAAGACGTGCCCAAAACAGCCATAACCACACCATTCGGACTTTTCGAATTCGTTCGAATGCCATTCGGTCTGCGCAACGCAGCACAGACATTTCAACGGTTCATGGATCAAGTTTTCTTGGGTCTTGATTTCGTCTTCGTTTACATCGATGACGTACTCATCGCTAGTAAATCGCCCACTGAACACGCTGAACATTTACATCGCGTCTTTTCACAACTGTCGAAGTACGGCATAGTCGTGAACCCCGATAAATGCGTATTTGGCGTTGAATCACTAGAAATTCTTGGACATCAAGTTGACTCTAAAGGTATCAGGCCGTTAGAGCGAAAGGTTTACACCATAAAAGACTACCCATTACCCGAATCAATACGACAACTCCGTCGTTTCCTTGGTCTTGTGAATTACTACCGTCGATTCATTCCTCATTGTGCCGAGCTAATTCAACCATTGACGGATTTACTCCGCAACAACAAACGCTCGTTAAATATGACAGACTCAACTAAAACTGCTTTTGAACGCATTAAAAATGCGCTTAGTGAGGCAACGTCGCTGAACCACTTACCGTCTGATCCTAATATCAAACTATTTTTATCCACGGATGCGTCTAACGAAGCGATTGGTGCAACTTTGCAATATAGTCGCAATGGAGAACTGTGCCCATTATCATTTTTCTCAAAGAGACTGCAACCAGCTCAGGTTCGCTACAGTACGTTTGGCAGAGAATTGCTTGCAATCTATTATGCCATCCGTCATTTCCGCCATTTACTTGAAGGGCGAGAATTCACGGTTTTAACTGATCATAAACCGCTCTGTTACGCCCTGCTTTCAAACACTGACCGCTATTCGGCTCGAGAAATTCGACAACTGGACTTCATTGCACAGTTTACCACCGACATCCGACATGTCTCAGGCCAAGATAACGTTGTCACCGACGCCCTATCCCGTTGTCACCTTAATTCTATCGCCAGCTTGGGAAACACTAAAAGCCCAAATCGCGATATTGTCAATTTATTGCTCTGATACTTTTGAACATTACTCGTCACTCGCTGATTCTATCTGGATTATTCTTACACTATTCGATTTCGCTTGAAGAAATCTAATGGACTCAATCAGTTGTAGTGTCCTGTGATCAATATTTCGGAAGTTATTTTTTTTCATCACCGTAGAAATTGTGTGCATCGAAACATTGAAGTTGATATTATTGCCCAGAATAACTCACTTAAAAATGAAACTAATATTAACCCAACGCTACATCCGGTAACTCCACAAGTTGCTCCGTTACCTAAAGGGAATTTGCGGGAGGATGAACCGTTTGGTGATGCAACAGCTAGCTGCCATTCAGATGTTAGTCACATTAGAAAGTCCAAGGGGTGTGTACTGATTGTCCACTAGGAGAATTCCCCTACTTCAAAATCTAATACTGGAATAAAAACAACTTTGATGAATCTCAGTGTAATTTGCACCAATGTGCCGGAGACATCAGGGACACTTTTCTTGAGTAGAAGAACTCACGACATTGAACAATACTACCAGCTATGTTCAATGATGGATATGAGCTCGAGACTGCCTTATTCAATAACCCGCCTAAGTCGCACCCCAATACTCCTCATCTCGACGACCACATTCACTGAGAATAACTTTCAAAAGCCAAAAAGATGGAGGGCGTTCTTCTTAACTCTTATTTGCTCCCTATATGTTCACAGACTAAATGTCGCATACATGCTGATATTCCGTGGTTTGAAAGGAATGAAAATTTAACCAACGAGAAAAAATCTGACCAACGCAGTGTTGTTCTTCTTGGTGTTCCCGAACAAACTATCACAGCTTCGGGAAGTGAAATACAGCACCACGATTATAAACAGTAGCTCTACGTTGCCAACAGCATCGGAGCTCACGAGTCAGTGGTGGTGGAAACTTTTAGAATACCTCGTTCACCAAACTATAAAGGTGTCGGGCCAAAACCTCTGAAAGTAACATTTTTAACGAAAGGTATGATGGAATCAATTAGGGCTAACTGGGAAGCTAACCATAGAAATCTCCCGAAGGATGTCAGAATGAGTGATCACAGACTTTCTACGCCTCCTAACAAACCACGGCTTTTACCATCAGACGAGACTCCGATTAGAAGCACTGTCGCAATCCCAAAAAACAACCGATGTCCGACTTTCGAAGGGTCGGAATAATAGACGAACTTTCAGCTCCGTCACTGTATACGAAAACCACAATCAATTTCTTATATACAAACGCACATTGCCTGTTAAACAAACTAGCTGAACTAAAGAATCTCTGCAATCAGCACTCACTCGACGTCATAGCAATAACTGAGACATTGTTCCAACCTCACGTGAGCGATCGCGAGCTCTATATTCCAAACATGACCCTGTTTTGGAGAGACCGCTTAAGAACAGGTGGTGGAGTGGCTGTTTACCACCATGAATGTTTATACTGTATGGAAGTTACAGACGATGAACTCGATCTGGAAGACAGTATATGGTGCAACTTGAAACTCGAATCAGGCGACAGTTGCACCGTTGGTGTAGTTTACCGTTCACCATCATCATTGGATGCGTATAACGAAAAATTCTTGAAAGCAATACAGTACTCCGGAAAACAGCGCAATTCGCGATTGCTGATTATGGGAGACCTTAATCTGCATCAACTATATAACCGAGTACAACACCCCTATCACCAGACTACAAATTTTGCGAACTGTTCGATTACATCCCCTTGTATAATCATGTTTTCGATTATACACGAAAAGAAATTTGCAACAGACTTCTGTTCTAGACCTAGGCGTAACCTCCGAAGCCAGAGCCGTTGAAGATGTTCTGTATCTCCCTCCGCTGGGTCGAAGCGACCACCTCGTTATGCTATTTCAATACATGTGCAACGCCAGTAGAATTGTAAAGCAAAAAAAACGAAATAGACAGGTGGATTACATTGGTTTGATGGAAACATTGGTAGCTTCCGATGAACAGAATATAAATTTCAGTGATCCGGACTCACATTACACAACCCTGACAGATTACATAATCAGCATGATACATTTCAATTCTAAAGATGTCCCGAAAAATAATAGCAAAGAACCACACTACAGAATTCGCAGTAGGACTAGAAAATGGTTAACAAAGCGAAATTTGGCATGGGCTATTCACAGGGTCACCAGAACTGATTCGACATGGGCAAACTTTTGCGAATTGCAGAATCAAGTCACAAAATCATCCGAGAGGACAAACAATATCACCAGCTTCGGCTGGCGTTGAGAATGCAGCGGAATCTCAAACTGCTTTATCGAAAGGTTAACAACACTACGAAGCTGAAACCCGGTGTTTTTTTCGATCATGACAGATAACGGACTAACTGATTCTGTGCTGGAAACCGCTAACGCTCTAGCTAGTTTTTATTCACGAGTTTTCACCCCCAATGATGAATTACAACGATAAGAATTGTCAGCACCAATTTTGCCGGAGATTATGTGGGATATATGCATCAGTTCGGAAATAGTGCAGCACCACCTACGTAAGTTGATTATCAACAAGTCCCCGGGAGCTGACGGAATCACACCTGCAATCCTAAAGTTGTGCGGCAGTCAATTGTGTGAACCACTTTGTGATTTATTTAATCACTCCTTGAGGGAGGGTGTTGTACCTAATGACTGGAAGAGAGGAATCATAACACCCATCTACAAAGGTGGAACTCGTTCTGACCCAGCAAATTACCGCCCTGTTACACTCCTTCCAGTGATCTCAAAAGTTATGGAGCGAATTGTGTGCGAAAGAATTGTAAGTCATCTCGAAGCCAAAAACTTGCTGTCCAGAGAGCATCATGGATTTAGGAAGTCTCGTTCTTGCTTGACTAACCTACTGGAGACACTGCATGACTGGACGCAGGCAGTGGATAATGGTGGTTGCGTGCATGCGTGTTACTTGGACATATCAAAGGCGTTTGATCGCGTGGACCATTCTATACTCCTGAGCAAGCTGCACGATGTTGGTATTAATGAGTGTCTTCTTACCTGGCTGAGAAGTTACCTTCTTGATCGCAAGGCAAATGTACGTATCGATGGTGTAATGTCTGGGGAAATCGAAGCCACTTGCGGTGTCCCGCAAGGTTCGGTACTTGGTCCGGTCCTCTTTTTGGTTTACATCAACGACCTTCCGAAACTTGTTACAGCCCAAACGGTTCTCTTTGCGGATGATGTTAAACTTTGGATGCGAATCACGTGAAGCGTGGACTGTTTGCGCTTACGAAGCGATTTGGATATATTGAACAGCTGGTCGAAGCGAAATAAACTTCCATTCAACTTCAGAAAGTGCAAAATGTTGCAAATAGGCAAAGATTTCCCATTCTCATACAACCTTGGATCAAATCAACTGGGATGCACAATTATAGAAAAAGTCCTCGGCGTATGAATTAGTGGAAGTCTCAAGAATAGCATGCAATGCGAAGCAGTGTATAACCGAGCTAGCCGCATGCTAGTTATGCTTCGGCGTATTTTCGGACATTGTTCCAGTGAATCATTCTCCATGCTCATAAATACGTATATTAACCTAGTGATGGATTACTCAGTGCAATCTTGGGCACCATGGATACTAAAGGACATCAAGCTGCTCGAGAGGATTTATCACAGAGCAACTAAAATGGTTGGCTGCCTCCGCAACCTACCATATGAGAATCGACTTGAGCATTTTAATTTGGATACACTGCTTCTCAGACGGGTTCGATTAGATTTATTCCTAAATTACAAAATAATGAACTCAAATGCGCACCCTCCGAGGCATCTATTTCGCCCCCGGTCAAGCCATGCCACACGTACTCACCAATTGGCAATTGATATTCCCCATTCTCACCGGAACTGCCGTCGGTTCTTCTATTTGGTGCGCGTTTGTTTCTTATGGAAGTCCCTACCGTCAGATGTTGTCCAATCATATAGTGAAAGGATTTTCAGGAACAAATTGGATATATTTATGCATAGTAATTCCACCCTATATTCCGCTTATATAATATGATCTTTTTCCAAACGAATATTTTTTTCATCATAACGCGACAATACATGACATTTTTTGTTACTACAAAACTGTCGATCTTCCTAATGACTCAATTTATTTTGTATATATATTTATTGTCCTTATACGAATATCTTGTGGTGTTGTAGAGCTACAAGCTTTTTAAAACCATAAATTCTTGAATCTTGAATCTTGAAAGCGTCTCGCTACTCGCACGATTGAGTGTGAGCGAGGTATACCTTACGCTGCAAGCCTGAAGTCCCTAGATCTTTTCTCACTTACGCACAATCGTTTGAGAGGTGACATAATTGAAACCTTCAACATCTTGAAGGGGTGAAATGGCGTTATCATGAACGACATTTTTGCTTTAAGACCCGATTTGGGCACCCGCGGAGGAGCGATGTAGACTATACAACCTAAAAACGTTTTCAGCCTTGGGGTGGTAAATTTCTGGGAACGGCTTCCGGACGAACTTAAATTCTGCAGCTCTGTAGCGAGTTTTACGAACGTTTTGGCCCGCAACTGTGGTATGATTTTTCAGGAATACTACCCTTAATTGCTATGCAAGATTAGGTAGTTCACCATTTTTAGCTTTCTCTGGTAAATAAAGTAAACGCTAGAGTTCTGTTTTTAAATACACAACGCTTCTTTGGCTGACCTCTCACCGAACTGGTGAAGAGAAATTCAATTTTATTTTTCCAGCATCACTCATAACAATGTGCTTCCTAAATGCAACCTGGATAAACTCTTGGCGTCGCGATCGTCAAGGATATCCAAAGCACAATAAAAAAACGCTTGGGCAGTAGTGGTTGCTTCCCTGCTGTTTTCCACTGAAAGAAATTCTGGACGCTCTATTGGCTTGTTTGCCACTTACTGTCCTATGCAACTGAACAGAACTGAACTGCATGTGAATATTCACACAATTTGAATTCATTATTCACGCCACTCACACGTTTTCTTTTGGGACTTGTATATCGTGTGTGATTGTTTTAGATTTTTTTTGCCGTGTTATGTTGGGAGGTATGTTCCGGTTATTGGGTACAATAATAAGAATGCGTACGCTGTTCGTGGTGAAATCTCCGCTGGATCATCAATGAACTTTACCAACATGTTAATTATGGGCGACTTTAATTCACCTGGTTTGTCATCATGTACCACGGTTCACAACTTTGCAAGAGATTTTCTGGAAGTTATAACCTCTCACCCGTTGTACAATCACGTACTGGACCCCACTCGCTATAGTGGAAGCTCCAATGCATCAACTCTCGATCTAATCTTTACCAATGAAGAGCATATGATATCCAACTTGGTTACGTATCCCCCACTAGGTAAAAGTGACCACGTAATCCTATGTCTTTCATATATCTCGTAGGCTTATTATCCAAACAATCGTGTACAAAAACAGCGATATGTGACCGATTATCGTCGTCTATCCGAACTTGTCTCCGCTAACAATTGGACTGTGCCCGAAAATTTGGGACTTGACGCCTGCTGGATCGAGTTTGTGACGAAATGGCATGCACTCTTGGATATTTTTACATTCGAAAAGCCATATGCACCGCAGCGCTGAAATGCAGAAATTCGAAGCAGAACTAGAAAAATAATTGCACTACGTAATGAAGCTTGGTACAAGTATACTACATGTCCCACTCCTTACAGCTGGGAATCATATTGACGTTTGCGGAAACATAGCGTTTCTCTCAAGCGGCAAGATCGATACTTATATCAACGCAGCCTGACTGATGAGTTCGTGCAGAACCCAAAACTCCTGTACCAGCATATAAACAGCAAAAGAAAAGTAAAAATCGGCATACCACCTCTTCAATCTTCGAGAGGGTTAACTGCTACGTCCGCTGACGCAGCGAATGCACTCCGGACGCACTTCGAACCTATCTTTCAGGTAACACAAGGTCCACTACAGCTACGCCAAATTTCAATAATCCCCCACATTTCAACCAATCTTTTTACCCCTGAGATTGTTCATCGAAAAATACTATGCATGCGCCAAAACGCCTCCCCGGGGCTCGATGGGATACACCCAAAAGCTTTAATTGCCGCCGCGCCCATAATCTCAGACTACCTAGCAGCCTTATTCCA
>JACCGJ010011769.1:0-15178 GCA_013407085.1 Atriophallophorus winterbourni | reverse complement strand
ATTAGCCAGATGGTCTGCCCTCATCGTCTGGTATCAGTTTGTTTTCATTCCCGGCACCAGCCTGTTAGTAATCATCGGCAAAATTTTTCTACTGCACACTATTATTGTCAATATTTTTCATTTGGGCATTCCTCCCAATCAAGTAATTAAATTCTGACTACTCACTTGCATCTAATAAAGGCTCAAGATCCTAATTGAACAAATGTCAAGTGTCTTAATCAGAAACCATTGTGGTTCTTTATTCGAAATCGTGGTTTGTTGTACGCAGAATAGGTAACAGTGGCTCTAAAATGAAACAGTTAAATCTCTCCTACTGTTCCATAGCTCACTGAATCTAACCTTGCAATATATATATATATATATATGATGAGCTGTCCATTCCGTAGAATTTCCTATTTACTACATCGATTTCATAACAGATAGAAAATGTTGAATGGCGCAATTTTGATTACTTTGTTATGTGCCAGACGGACGGTTGTTTAAAAGTGATCTCAGTAGCATATGCCCTTCTACGCATTCCACATACTTGTGTCATCACGTGGAGAATATGGTTTCCCGAGTTGAACTAAATTACAATCGCGCTAAATACACATATTTTCAAGCTCTAAAAAATAAAAACGCGTTGCACAAGTGGGGGGTGTATCCCACTGTTGGATAAGGCTGGTACGACCAACATGTTCAATCACATGTGTGCCAGCACATGTACATGTGGTTACACTTATGATCATGAAAAAAATGCTCATTTGCACATATTTCCATGATACCCTACGACCGGTTTCGTGCTGTTTGCACTCATCGAGTAGGTACAGTACGATCGAGATCCGCATGCCTTTAACCAGTGGAAGAATGGTAAACGCTTGTATGCCACATTTGGATAAGGTTGGTACTACCAACCTGTTCAATCACATGAGCCCCCACTCATGTAGACTGGGTTTGAACCCATGAAAATGAATTTAAAAAAAGCTCATTTGCATGCATCTCCATCACACACACACTCCACGACCGGTTTCATGCTGCTTGCACTCATCAGGTAGGGACAGTAGGACCAGGATCTGCATACCTTGAAACTGGTAGAATGCGTTCCGGCACATGTGATTGAACACGTTGGTCGTAACAACCTTATCCAACAGTGGCATGCAAGAGCAACTTATTTACCGTTCTTACACTGGTTCAAGGCATGTGGCTCCTGATCCTACCTGATGAATGCAAACAGCAGGAAACTGGTTGTGTGTGATAGAAATGCATGCAAGTGAGCATTTTTGTTTATAAGCGTTACGTTTTACCCATGGAACTTTTAGTTGAGTGATCACGTGATGAAACACGGTTGACTGTGCTTCATTTGATGAGAATTGTTTTTTTCAAGTGCAGCGTACTTTGGTGGTTGTAGCTTTCGCCCGTTAAAGTTCGCATTAAAATTCACCCATTCTTTGGTGAGGTGAACGCATGTTGTGTGGATCCGCCCATAGCATTAATCCTTGGGCACGTGATGTGATTGACCTTGACCTTAACAAGTGAATTATTTGCCCATCAGGTCAGGAACAATTAAGACTTGAACGCACATAAGTATGTCGAGTTGTTTGAAGAAAATGTTAGGTCAATTTAATGAAGGCTAAATAAAATAGATTCCGAAATATGCCAGTAAATAATCAGATTCATATGTGCATTTTCGGCATTTGCTTAATATAAAGTGACGAATTTCACGTTCATTTTAACATTGATTCTCAACATTCGATGACTGAGCATCAAAGACTGCAATTTATTCCGAAAACGTGCATACCGGTTACGCTAGAACAGCCGTCCACTGAAGGGGCAGTTGCTCCCTCTTCTATTTCCAGCACGAAAACTTCTCCAGTGAAGTCACAAACGGGTAATTTCTCAAAAGCCTTGAAATGGGAATACTGCTGAACACACAAAAAAATTTATCAATAGACGCTTGGTGCATTTAGCCTATAGATTGTGGTCGACTTATTCACGTATTTTTACGCTGAGGACTTGGACCTAAAAGCATGCTTTGAAGAGATAAAATTATATTATTTAACCCTCTGCTAAGTGCTGGGATTTTGACAAGCGAAGCCACTTGCCGGAAATGGCTAATGTTTAGGTCAAAACGACCGGTTAGTTTGAATAGAGTTTGTCATTACAGCCACTGCTGGTGTACAAATTCAAGGTTTTAATGGCTAAAAAAGCAAATACTTTACAGTAACCATTGATTAAATATATCGCGAATGCATAACAAGAACAAAGATGTTTGGGAAAGTCAGCTCAAGTACTGAGGTGCGATTTTGGTTCTTGTTAACTTATACGTGTCCAGGGATATTTGGAGAATAAGTTGTTTATATTTGTGACTACTCATCCGTACCAAGCCCATCGAACTATTCACAAAGTTGATCGCGGCGGTCCATAATGGAAGCACTGGACTCGAGTTTCGCTCTCATTTGAGCTCATCAGCAGTGCATATCCACCGCTTCGAGGGCGGGATTCGAACCCCCGACCTGACACGGAGATCTGTTCGGTTGGGCGACCACAACAGATGTTGCTAGCTCCTTCTGAACTGGTCGGGCAAACAAAGCTACTCAAATGTGCCAGTCTGGAGAACAGTTCATAAACGCTTAATTGCGATCGGTCAAACGGTGGACGGTAGCCCAGGTCGTTAAGGCATTGGACTACAATGGTGGTCGGGGGTTTGAACCCCACCCCCGAAGCGGAGGATATGCACTGCTGATGAGCTCAAATAAGAGCGAAACTCGAGTCCAGTGCTTCCATTATGGACCGTCGTGATCAACTTCGTGAATAGTTTGATGGGCTTGGCACGGATGAGTGGTCACAAATATAAACAACATATTCTCCAAACCTCGCTTAAAACAACAATGCCCATCAGATCTAATCGGTGTTAGCTTATACTGAATCTGATGGGAAGACCCGACACGGAGATCTGTTCGGTTGGGCGACCACAATAGATATTGCTGGCTCCTGAACTGGTCGGGCAAACAAAGCTACTCAAATGTGCCAGTCTGGAGAACAGTTCATAAACGCTTAATTGCGATCGGTCAAACGGTGGACGGTAGCCCAGGTCGTTAAGGCGTGGGACTACAATGGTGATGGTCGGGGGTTCGAATCCCGCCCCCGAAGCGGTGGATATGCACTGCTGATGAGCTCAAATGAGAGCGAAACTCGAGTCCAGTGCTTCCATTATGGACCGTCGTGATTATACGTGTCAAGTTAACCCTTAACTGCCTGAATTATGTTTTACATCGAAATAATTTTTTTCTCCTGCATTTTTGTGATGAAACTGCTCTCCTTATATGGGGACAGAAAGTATTTTTAGTTTTTTTATATATTACGGAAAATAAAAAATGGGACAAATTCGGTACAATCGTCCTGTGGTGGCACCTTTTTCATTGATTTCCAGCTGTAGTCAGCTATATGAGACATAAAAGTGATAAAAAGATTTCTCAATTAAATTTTTAATGAGAAACACACACAAGGTAGAAAAATAGGTTGAATAGAAAATAATGTAATTCCTTCATGCAGTCATCCCGATCAAAACCCATGGAATGCCGCAAAATAGTTCTTATGCATGTCTAAGCATAAGTGGTCATTGCATTTAGTGCATAATATCTTCGTCTTTCCAGGACAGTTTTTAAACCTGCATCGGTTTCTTTTTTTCTCGACACAAGGCACATGTGCCACTTGGTCCAACCTAACAACGTCGGATGGGGCTCCACAGCTTCTTTTTGCTTCACCTCTTAGAGATGGGCGTCCACGTTTAGGAGGCAAGGAAATTTTTACCTGCTTTGGTAAGGGTGAAAGCTGCCTCAAGTGTGAAGGAAGCAAGCTGGAGCACTTCTTTTTTGGAAGAAAAAGCCTCTTGCAGTCTCTACGATAACAAAGCCATGAATTAACTATAGCCATGTCAATGAATTGATAGATCAGGCTGTGATAAGCCTTCTTTGATTTCATGCATATTCTATACAAAGAAAGAAGATGGTCTGCCAAATCTACACCACCCATTGACTTATTGTATCGTTTCACAATAATAGGGCAAGGTACTTCAATGGACCTCTTTGTAGTTTTATCAAATCTACGGACAGTTGATAGAGGATTTGCCCTGGCAAATGTAGACACCAAATTGACTACTTTGTTGTCGTACCAGCGAACCTTGGTGACACTTGAATGTCCCTTCACCAGTTCTTTCTCCTCAAAGGAACCCCTGCCTTTTTTCATTAGGCGCTTGTCATTCTTCATGTTTTTTGGTAAGCAAGCTAATCGTGGCAGTCTAACTGTGCCGCAACAAAATATTCCCACATCTGTCAAGTATTGCAGAAGGGGCACAGAGGTGAACCAGTTATCAAAAAATACAAGATGGTTCTCATTGGAAGGAATGGTCTTGGCATGATGTAGCACAATATCTGAGCTAGCAACGATGTTTGGGACGTTGGGATCATCGATGGGGGATATTTTCCCAGTATATGGGATGAAATCGCACATCATCCCACGATCGTCAGCGAGTACGAAAAGTTTGTAGCCAAACTTTTTAGGTTTATTTGGCAGGTATTGTTTGAGCCTTGATCTGCCGTTGTATGCCGGATGTCACATATTTGAGACATATATTCCGACAGTCATATTTCGCACAGAAAAATATTTCATCATTCATGTATACGTTCAATGTGTTCAGAAGATGTCTATAAATGAAGCAAAAAATTATCAATGTATATACTTACAAGGTTTTTCAGCCATTACACGCAGGAAAATGAAGCACGGAGCGAAATTTCACAAGCGTCACCTCACTTCCGAAGTTTGTTGACAACTGGCGCGCCGCATGGCTCAGCCGTCTCAAACGCATACCAAACGAGAGCAGAACGTGTGCCGATTCCGATACCCCCGGCATACGAAAGTGATCTGTCTAATTTAACCTATCATATACCTTTAAATTTTGTGTACCGAATTTGCCCCATTCGTCCGTTAAGGGTTAAGACTTCAGTATGCTTAGGCTTGATGCACATGTAATGTGCGGGACAGAGAGTTCCATATAAAACAAACTCGGACAACAAAGAAGAACCTTTAGGAATTTGATCTAGTGTGAAATAGTTAACTTGAAGCCTTGAGATCTGCTACCACTGTATGCAGAAATTTGAACAGCAGGATCTAGTCACCCTTACCACGGTGGTACGAAAAGTCAAATAGGCTCAGATTTGCAATACTCTACTCGTATGGTCGGTTGTATAGTTCGGTCACCAGTTTTGTAGCGCGGTGGTATACACGTTGTAGCAAAGCCATTTCCTCTTGTAACTATGGGGCCCATGCTTGAACAGCGTACTCCATTGTTGGTCCGATATAATTTTTAATTATCCGTGGGAGTACCTACTTTGTGAAACTACTGAAGATCGGTTTGAGCTGTGCCAAGGTTTGACAGGAATTTTCGTACGCCACAGAACACTGCCTTAAAGACTTCAAGTTACTGCTACTCCACACACCCAGGTCTTTCTCTTCTGTAACCCATGACAGTTGCTGAAATCCCAGAGACTTTGTGAATTCGAAGGATTTACTGGCATTTATCATTTGACATTTTTGGATGTTGAATGGTAAGTGGTCTGGTAAAGCCCACTATAAAGTTCTTCGAGATTTTTTGTAGAAGTTGGCAATCTTTTATGGTGCGCTCGCTAGTCCAAATTTGCAGATTCATTGTATATGATCTGGATTACCTCATGAAGTGTAAGTGCAGGGTATATGAATTGGAGTAAAAATACGGAAGTGTGAAAAAATTGATCTGAATAAAAATATTTGTGAATGCTCAACTACCTCGTCACTTACACATCAGCGGCATGATCTGCGTGCATGAGCTCGAGCTGTTCCATGCTACTTAGAGTAAAAGTTCAAGCAAAACCGCCATCAATAGCGTTTTTAGTGACGCGTTCGACATTTTGTAGTTTATCTAAATCAGAATAAGATGGGGGCCCAATAATCTGTGATTCATTTCCATTAGCAAGATTGGCAATATCAGGCGTAGCCCCTGGCTTACTCTCGTCCGAAATCAAACCCTTCAGCTATTGTGACTGACATGTGCTTCCTTCCAGATGGCTTCTTCTTTCCCGACCACGTGATGATTCATATCGGAGTGATGCACACCCAATGTAACCTTGCGTCTGGGATTATTGATTGATTAATTTTCATCCCACGTGAATGGCAGTGGAATAGCGAATCGATATACGGTTGGTAAACGTTTTCAACGTATATACGTTAAAAGATGTTTAGGAACGATTGAATACGTATTATCCTGAACATAAATTTGAACGCTTTCGGTTAGAGTAGTTTTTCGGCAATGGTTCATTTCTGACACAAAAGGGGTATTAATCAGAATTGGGAACGTCAAACTTCTAAGGGTGTCAATTCGTGTAAAACAAAGAGACGAAAACTAGATTGATTAGACAAGCTCAACGTGAAATCGGTCAGTCAAATGACGCTACGGTTCGTTTAATATTTCGAGGTTACTCTATAAGCAGTCGTATATGTTTCATAATTTTCTCGTATAATACTAAGGATTGGACTACTTTGCATGTCCCCACCATTATTGTAGAAATTATCTCAATTATCTCATTCTCACAGTTGCAGTTTATAAACTACTTTTGAAACCGAGGTTAGAATTAAGTAGTACGACGCAGTCAAAGGTGACTTTTGATCCGGAACTAAATGAATTTACAAAATATTCATTTGCATGCTTTTCCGTCATCATCAAATGAATTTACATTTGATTTTGCCTGGGATCTCAACCACGTAAAACGCATCGGCATTCAAAAACCAAACACCCGAATATGAGCAAGAAATAAATTATATTTGGCGTTTCATAAAACAGGACGCAAATTAAAATAAAATCAAAAGTTACTGCTGCCGAACTCATGGAGTATGATCAATAACGGGATGATACAAATGACAATGAATGAACAAAATTTCGCATATAGATCAATGAAAATAAGTATAAAAGAATGGTGATCACATGATATAACTACAAGAATGGCGTGCAAGAACCGTGATTAAAAAACGCCCAATTGGCTATACACAAGTTAAACATTCTCAAAATTTGGAGATTAACAATGCCAAGACCCAGCGAGGAAGTTGAATGAACGCGGGAATCAGATGTGCCAGCCTCTTCCAACCGGCCAGTTGTGCGATGGTCTTGAGGGATCGTATACTTCGCGGATAAGTCCCATCCGGCTTGGTGATACGAAACTGGGAAGCCAAATCGGCGAGAAACAGTGTGCGACCCGAGTAACGTCTCAACAACCGGGAGGGTTGCTCTGCCAACGTGGCTACAACACGTCCGGGCAATTCGGGTGGGATGTCTACATGGATGGGGAGGGGACATTTTATATCATTGTCATCATCATCATCACAGACAGTATTACACCGGTAGCGCGTACCGAATGCTTAACTGCCACACAACCATGAAAAAGGAAAATCCTAAAAGATGGGGAAGGGTGGGACTTAAATAGCATTGTGGCATTCAACTAATTGTATGAAGGGTTAAAATGTTCGAAACTCGATTCCTGCAAAGTGCAGGAACACTTGAGCATTACCTTTCGACAGGACCGATATATTTGATAGAGTTCAGTACAGAATTCTCCATTGCAAACATTGTACTTGAGATTAAACGACAATCTGATACACCATTAGATACCAATTAAACTGTTTAACCAGTTACTGCAATATAACGTGAAGAGACGAAAAAGATGTAAAGTTTCAGCATTGGCTTATGGCATTTTCGGGCATTAGTAGCTTTATAAAAAGCTGGTAATACGGTACTTGATTCCATAGGACTTCGATTTAAATATTCCCAGATCACCACTATGAGAACCTTCTGTTGACACTGTTCGCAACCTTATAATTATTGATCTCGTACGTTTCAGCGACCGAAAACTGTCAAGAATGTTTGCGTATGTATGTATGAAAGCACAAGCCTGATCCAGGCAAAGTGCCGTACAGTCAGAGACTGCACGTGGGCTAAGATACTGTCAGGTTGCCCAGGCCTAGACAGATTTGAGGGGAATAGAAATGGTAGTGAGACTCAAACGTGTTTCAGCATGCAGCATGAATGTATGTATGTTTGTATGCATGCATGTATGTATGCATGCATGTATGTATGTATGTATGCACGTATGTATGTATGTATGTATGTATGTATGTATGTATGTATGTATGTATGTATGTATGTATGTATGTATGTATGTATGCATGTATGTATGTATGTATGTATGTATGTATGTATGTATGTATGTATGTATGTATGTATGTATGTATGTATGTATGTATGTATGTATGTATGGGCGTATGCATCTATGATGTATGTATGTATGCCTGTATGTATCAGTGTGAATGTTTGTATGTATATATCGATAAAAGACTGTATCTAGATAAAATGCTGCAATATTATAGATTACACGTGCTGTCGGGTTGGGAAGGCTAAATCTGGTGGAAAAGGGAAAAACGACAGTTTAACTGCACTGGGATCTCGCATGGGATATTTTCCAGATAGGCCCTACCACTAATGCAAAAATTGCCTACGCAAATGGTTAAACCTGGCCACATTTTGCTAACATAAATTTAATGCACACACGCAATTTTGCTTTATTTCTAATGTCTAAAGATTTGCGCGCACCATAAAAACAACTCCTTTTTCCTCTGTGGTCTCATTTTGTGCAAAACGTTCTGATGTGAAACCAGAAATGAACTTTATGACTCTTCAGACTCTCGTTTATGACAAGTAGACGTCAATAGGTTTTCTGCAAACCCGAGGAGTGATGCATCAACAACGTTTATGAAATAATAAACACCAAATGTCCCTTTCAACTTTTTCAGCCGGTAAAATGCTCGACGTAGAATTTGAAAGCGAACTTGGCCGGAACGATCTTAAATTAAGTTTATGGCACTAAATTTATTCCTTCATTGTTGGTTCAAAAATCTGCAACAATCAAATTCTGCTCTATGTATCTATTGACCAAACGACCTTTGTTGACTGGGGTAACGTTTTGGCGGGGCTTATCTGAACGAGATCCCACACATGCAGCTCAGTGAAGAAGGCATATAAATTTTCGAAGGAGTCACCAGTGCGATTACATGTCAGTGCAATGACGAGTCAGTTATTGCATTTCTGATAACACATGAGGACATCAGGAACATGGCAATATCTGTGCTCAAACTATGCAGCAATTTCAAACATTAACTTTTATGCTTTTCTCGTGAAAGAGGTTTGTCGTAGGATATAAAACAAAACTTACCCAAGTTGAGAGCAATGGCTTTCTTCAAAAACGATGGGACGTCCCCAGATTCGATTGCACTCACAACGGTTTCGGTGCGAACCACGCCAGGCAATAAACTGATGACAGAGATATCGACACCGCGCTTCGACAAATCGCGTGCCATTTCCATGCTCATTCGATCTAACGCTGATTTTCCTATACAAAATGGATGCGTTAGAGTACAAATAGTCTTTCCTGGGATTTAAATGGAACTGTCAAGTTTTATGAATAAAAGGATGGACTTCAACTAGCATTGATGAAGCCCAGTGTGATGCTCTAGAATTAATAATTGTTCAACAATAATTTGAATAATCACGAATCTACATTCAGTAGAACTACTCAAATTATCGGGTTATACAGTCAAGCCACTTACTGGCGCCTTCAACAGAAGTTTTTAACTTTGAATTATGAACAGTTTATACATATTTGCCCTAAATAAAATTAATATGATTTTAGGCATCATCCAGCAAGGTTGATGATTTAACAGAGAGAAATTCTAAATACTTTCGGTGCTGCAATGTTGGAAGTTGCTTCGGGCGCACTTTACGTAGCATAAACTGACGGGTATTCGTTTCCAAAAATAATGGCGAATATCTTCAGTTCAATTATCAACTAACAATTCCGAAGCACGAAAAAGTACATCACAAATATAATTATTATTATTATCACACAAGTCTTTACAAACGATGGGCCAAAAAGTATACCATGAAGAGGTTACATGATGAAAGAAAAAATAAAAAGGGGTTTTTTGTCTGTTCACACATGCCGTTTCTGATCTTTTTGTCTTTTTTGCAAGGCCAAGAGGAATATCAGAGGATACAATTATTAAAATGAGCCCTCAGCCTGTTCCCACCTACAGTTCATTAACGTTGACAAACCAATTGAGAGAGCTTTTACAAAATATCCGAAAATTCTTGATGTATATTAGAGAAAGTGACTGAACGAAAACAGGCTCAAACATTCAGGAAATCCTCGATGGTGATTTATCCATCATTTAAATTAATAATCCTAAAAATAAAACATGTGAAAAAGGTATATCATTATGGTGGATGGATCAGTGGATCGTGGTAGACAGTTGTTCACGTTTCAGCAGCGTGGATTTCCCTCACTACACTTCTTTCTCTGCGTAGGGAGAATCGTTTACAAATTACGTGTCGTTTGAGTATTGTTAGGTGTTATCGATGCCATGTTGTGTTGAAGTATATATGTTATTTAAAGTTTAAAGTGCTTGTTAGATAAGGCTGGCACGATTAACCGGGCCAATCAAATGTGCACAAACATTGTGATGAAATTAAATTACTAAATGTAAGGCTTAAACTTGGCTCACTATTTTTACAATTCAAGGCATACGAATTCTGATCTTTCTGTCGTTGTTTAATGAGGATAAACAGGACGAAACTGGTCTTTGTAAGCGTTTTTCGTATGAATGCAAGGAAACTTCTGATTTATTATATGATCTTTTTGGATTTAATAATATTATTCTCACGATTTTGCTTCAAATCTATGAAGATTACTTTTAATGAAACAGTGATTTATTTTACACATACCTGCACAAAAAGCAACGTTGAACACACGCCATGATCCAGCGTCAGATGATACGTTTACAATCAACCCCGTGGGATGTTTCTCCATTTTTCGCTGTTCAACTGAACTTGCATTGCCTGAACGACACTCGACCATCATGCGTGTGGCGAGGACGCAACATGTGTACGAATTGCGCAATCCGACACGGTTCAGCAAATCCCACTCCTCACCTGGATTTCGAAATTTGGTGGACGGTTCCCAGTAAACCGATTCTGCGCTCAATTCGTGTAACATATATTCGGTCCCCGAGTGAGCATTGTTAACGAGCACATCCAAGCGTCCAGATTGCTCACGACGTATGCGAGCGAACAGTCCGGCAACTTGATTGTCATCAGTGTGATCTACTGCGACGGGGATGGCTTTCTGTGAAAGTTGAACATGCTTTTACAGGGAAGTGAAGAGGCTAGTTATTGATATTGCGGCGCTGTCAGTTCAAATACCGTTCACTAAGCTCAAGTCTAAGATATTACTATATTATATAGAATATTGTCTTGAATTATAAGTTTTAAATGTAGATAGCTTTCAACTTATTGAAACCAATTAAGTAGATAACGATAAAGAAAACTAAATATGGATATATTGTGATCCATGAGATCATGATTGTCACGAAAAGCGCCTAGTGTGTCTCAAAACGTGACAGGAGCAAATGTTCGAAGTAGAGATTATGAGAAGACTGTGATGAATTTTTATCCATAAACGTTGGTCATAATATATTGAAGCATGGGGGCATATATTTCGGTGAGAAATATTCGAAATGAAAACGTGTATGTAAGCTGTTAAAGTGTTTAATGCATTGTGAGTTATCCGGTTATATGAAGACCATTAACTGCCAGCGCAAGCCAAGAGCTAAAAGCGCTGAAAACACAAACGCAAACCCGTGAAAATGTGTGTTGTGATGGAATTGCTTGAGAACTAGTCGAATGATAACATCTTCGTGGAAGACGCAGATAAACAAAGTAAGTTACTATTTTAATTCGTCAAATTTGCCTAAGCTAGTCCAATGTGGTGGGGGCTTGGGATAAACAGGATGTCACGAAATAGAGTAATAAAGCAGAATGAATTGTCAACCGTTACAAACAAGTTGATGTAAGTGATGCATTAAACAAATTTGCTTGCATCAGGTGATGTCTCTGTTTATCGTTTTTCAAGAAACGTTTTTCACAATCTATATCCAAATACAGATCACTTTTGAAAATGTGCAGATTCCTCAGTCTGCGACGCATTACCTGTGTACCAGGTGTGGCAATTGTTTATACATTTTCATAGCGATGTGAAACCCCCGTTGGTTACTAGTAACTACCTGGGATCATTCAGAAGCCATCAGCACATCACTCTTGCTGAATTGTGACTAGCGTTTACTATTTATGATCGCGAACAGTCCGCGGAATAGTTTTATAAATATTCCTTCACAAACGTAACTGAACCACATGTATAATTTTTCGATGATTCAACATGTTGTTTTCAACATTTAAGATTCACAATTTCTAAGTGAACTCTATTTTATTCGTCATTAACCAACGTGGTTGACTGATGTTTTGGTTCTACGGTGAACTTATTAAGAGACAGATTTTAGAGATGAGGCCAACATGTAACACCACATCCATCTACATAATTTCATGGAAGTTAACCGTTCAAATACCTCCGGGTGTTCGTTTGAAGCGAATACGTTTTGCTACCAAACAAGAAGTTATTTAGACCATGCTCACTGTGTTCCATCTGTATTGCTTTTATTTACTTAATTCCGGAGAGTCTGAACAAAAGGATAAATAAGCGACAAATACGCTTTGTACATATTGATTTGCGAGCAATTATCCGCAATGATTGGATTGAAATAAATAATGTAATACCATGGTAAACAGGACATTAATCAATGGTATTAAGACAAAGCAACTCAAAAGATTCTTAATTACGCTGATTCTTTAGTAGATGTATTAGCGAGCTATCCGCTATAAAAGATCATTATTGAACTTGAGCAATAATGACAGAGTCATAAGCAAACTTTTCACGCATTGGCACCACCGTAAATTTGTTTGACTAAAGGTTTATCAATATTCAATCTAGCATAAATCACGTTATAATATTTCTCTAATTAACCTTATAAGCGTATTTTAGAATCATAAAATCGAGCAGAAAAGAAATGGTCCTGCTTCAGAAACTTCTGCATAACGGTTTGAGACAAAGACCGACAAATCAAGCCAATCCATTAAACAAAATTATTGTAAAAATCTTTATTCAATTGTTTAAAGAAAAACATCAATAAAATATCCTTTAAAACGTTATTTAGGTTCATAGTTTGTAATGAGTTGCATTGAGAAGCAAAATGGGGTATGGTATGAGAGCACAAGCCTGATCCAGGCAAAGCGCCGCACAGTCAGAGACTGCAAAATGAAACAATCATATTAGCACTAAACGAAGTTCATTCAATCATAAGACCTTTCTAGTAATATATATATATATATGCGCACGCGGAAAATTGTCACACTCCTTGAAGAACCTGATGATCTGCTGTCTATTTCAGTTTAGATGTTATCAAATTTATTCAAATATTTAAGTGTCTAATGACGAAAAATGAGATCCCTTATCTATAGCATGGCAACTTTATCAGGAAGTGCGCTAAAACTCGACGAAAAAACATTTTAATCGGTATATGTTTAGTTCCGAATGAAGAAATATATTGTAGAATGATTAAGAAGTTTGATACTATTGGACTCAGTTATCACTATTATATATAAAGAACTGATAAATGTAACATAGATGAATAATAAAACACTCACACCACCGTTTTCTTCAATTATTCGAGCAGTTTCTCTGAGACTATCCGTGTTATTTGAAGAGTCAAAAGTTCGACCGGTGATGTATACTATCGCTCCAGCTCTACCGAGAGCAATAGCAAAGCCTTTACCTAAACCACGACTTGCTCCTGTCACAAGGCAAACATATCCTGTGAGACGTCCATGCATTGTCACAAATCAATACACCAGATATTAACAAGCGGAATAATATATTCAAAAACGCACGAAATGAAGAACGTTGATAACAGCAAGTTAAAACAAACGAATTTTTGAACAGTGTATTAACACTTTCCCAGCAGATTGATTGCAAATAGATGAGTTCACCTTATATATATAATATAGAGAGATTAATATAGAGAGATGATAGAGGAGAGAGACGAGAGACGAGATATGATTGAGAGAGAGAGTATAGATGAGATATAGTATAGCTATAGAGTATATGATATAGTATATATATTATAGATAGATCAATAGATATATATAGATAGATAGATATATATATAGTATATAGTATTATATTATAGTGTTTTCATCATGGTATATTTTATTACATTAATCCTACATATTTTGTCATTTGTTTTGTTATAATGAAACATGTTAAATATGTACACAATTTGAAGATACGATTCACGCCGCGCTCGTGTTCTGCTTTGGGACAAGTCTATCGTCTGATTGTTTGGGGTCTGTATGCCGTGTTACGTTGAGAACTGTGTTCCGGTTTATTGCGTTCAATAACCAGAGACGTACTTTGTTAGTGGTGAAATCTCCGCTGGATCAACCGCTACAAATTGGTGAGCCCGAATTTGGATTACTTTTTCACGCATTCCCGTTTACGCATTTGGCTTTCCCATTTTGCGCACTATTTTTATCAACATGAAATCTGACAGTGAATCCACCGACGTCGCAGAGGAGAAAATATGCCATTTTACATTACCCACATTTGATATGAGTGATCCTCGTTTATGGTTTGCACAAATTGAAGCACTATTCGAATCATATCGCGTCACGACGCAACGAACACATTACAATCGTGTTGTTGGCATGCTCCCACCTTCAGTTGCCAAGGAAGTTGCTGATCTGATTTACACCCCTCCGTCCACCAATCCTTACGATGTCCTGAAATCAACTGTAATTTCCCGCATTGGCTCGACTGACGAACAGAACTTACGCAAGCTACTTTCTGGCGCCGAACTTGGCGACCGTTCCTCTTCCCAACATTTGCGGCACCTCAAGCAATTGCAGGGCGGTCAACAAATTAACGACAGTGTATTGCGACAAGTATGGCTGCAAAGTCTCCCTCAAGAAATTTGTAAAGTGCTGGCCGTCATGGATGCTACCACCGGCCTAGACCGACTCGCCAAGGTGGCAGATGAAGTTCATCACATTGCACACAATGTGTCCATCTCCAGTGTATCCCCAAACCCCACACCTAATTATCCTAATTCCCTTGAGAAAGATCTTTCTGACCTGAAATCACAGTTCAATGAATTCTCCTTTCTCGTGCCCGGAGTA
>JACCGJ010011765.1:0-11418 GCA_013407085.1 Atriophallophorus winterbourni | reverse complement strand
GTGCAACAAAACGAAACCGATCGTGGTTTGTGTGTGTGATGGAATTGCATACATATATGGATTTATCATGCAGGCCACTGGGATAAATCCACCCACATTTGGGGATGCACAGGCCATTGAATAAGTTAATAGTGCCAACCATAGGCTCATATCTAGTTAACTATTTCATCACTGTTTCCCTGTCTCTACCTGATAAGTGCAAACAGCACGAAGAAGGGTCGTGGGGTGTGCGAGATGCATGTAAATAAGAGCTTTGTTCTTGCCTATGGGTTTGACCCCATCTACATTAGCTCTAACACGTGAAAAAACAAATTTTTTTCTTGCCAATAGTATCCAACATTTGCTGATAAGCACAATCTAGTTGATTTTTTTAAGATTAGTGCTTCCGTGATCATCAAAATAGTTAATTTTTGATTTAAGCCAGATTTACATTAATAAGCAGTATATGACGTTCGAAAAGCAGGACAGAAGCACACAACCGGTTTCGCGGTTATTGCCGCTCATCAGGTATGCGTATCCGTGACCTGACATTCGAACGCCGATCTGACTTTGTTCTAAACCCAATTATTTGCGAGTTCGAGGATAAATCCTCATTAGCAAATTGAACTATAGCTTTCAAAGTGGGGACTAAGCTAAGTCCCATCAAAATAGTTATTCATAACAAAATGTTGAAGGTTACAAGAGGTCACAATGGCTCTAGATTCAACTAACATTTGTGATCATAGATTGTGGATTTCTGACAAATTCTTGAATGAATCTCAGAAACGGAAAGTCATATTTGGTATCTTCACACAAGGAAAAAAATAACAATAGAAATTTCTCTGGAATAATGGGAATGGTGCTGAATTGCATAAGAGACAATCTTACTGATAGACACATCCAAGTTCGTGTGGGCAGCACCATCTCTAAAAGAATAGACGTCACAAGTGGATTTCCGCAAGGCTCGGTGCTTAGACCTCTTCTATTCTTGATGTACATGAACACCTGAAACTTTACCCCGGTTAATTAATACGTATGTACGTCCTGTTATGGAATATTCCATCCAAGCCTGGGCACCATGACTGAGGAAGGATATCGAACTACTCGACAGGATTTATCATCGTGCGACAAAGTTGGTGCCCCATTACAGAAATTTGCCTTTCAAAGAGCGAATGTTAAAACTTCATCTGCATGATTATACCCAACGACGGATACGGAGTGACCTCTTATTGGCATTCAAAATCTTGCATACTGAGAACCATCCCCTTAACCCTTTGTCTACGGTAATTGGGTATACGTATTTGATGATATTTCTATGTTATTCTGCTTAATTATGGCATAAATAAAACACATTATTAATTTTTATGGATCAGATTCCAGACGCCGCCTGACAAGTGCATTCCGATGGTGACTGAAGGTACCGACGGGAGCTACTGAGCAATCGACTGCTTGTTTGAGGTGGTAACTAGAGTTACCGTCAATAGACAAAGTGTTAAACCTATATTACGCTAAGATAATATATTTGAACACCGTTGCTCAGTTAAATTGATTGAGTGAATAACGGTAATTTAATTCAAGGTTTTTATTGGTATAAAAGCAACAAGCTTAATAACAAATATAGGATTTTATAAAATGAAATGTAAGTGTATAAACAATATAACGAATTAGATTAAGCAGTATATAAGTGTTCGGGAAACGAATAATTCAATAAAAAATCGTCTAATTTCGTTTTAAATTCATGCAAGCTGGTGTAGTGAGCAACGGTTGAAGGTAAACTGTTCCAAGTAAAACAGACAGGCGGGAATGGGGTACGACCATCACATATTCATGTGTCCGATAATTTCTCGTATCCCTTCGCGTGGAAATATCAGGTAAGGGATGGTTCGGGGTATGGAATGTTTTGTAAAGTAAGATAAGGTCTCCTCTGATTCGTCGATAGGAAAAGTCGAACAGATTCAGTTGAGCTATCCTTTTTATAAGGTTTGTTTCGGATGCTGAAAACTAGTTTTGTTGAGCGGTGATAGATTCGTTGTATAAGTTCCACATCCTTCTTGAGCCACGTAGACCAAGAATGCACACTGTATTCTATGACTGGTCTCAAGTGTGCATTCATTATCCTTGGGAATATCTTGGGCGAAAATTTTAGGACACGTGTTTCTTTTTTAAAGACACTGTTAGTTTGAATTGAGGATTTTTAACTGGAGCATATCCAAACACCCTAATCTTTTTGATAGATGGAGTTGTAGTGTCTTGACACCCTAGAGAGTGGTTTATCATCACACATAAGTCCTTTTGTTCCATGGTCCGCGAGAGGGCTGTGTGTACCAAGAAAATGTTGGAACTCTACATACTTTACAAGGTTCATCATGTGCCTGAGTTTTTGTAAGTTATTAAGTGGGGCTACGAAGATTTAGACACTTCTCTACATTTACCAGTCAAGGTCAGATTTTATGGAAAAAATACGATGGTAATTGGAGCTAAACTATGCAGACAAAGAAATCAATGCAAATTATCGTCCCGTCACACTATTACCTGTTATTGGTAATGGAACGTATAGTCTCAGAAAGAATGGTTGCACACTTTGAATTGCGTAATTTGTTTTCGCGAGTGCAGCATGAATTTCGATCACATGGTTAACGAATCTTCTCATAGCGTTAGACAACTAAACGAAACAGTTGCAGAGAAGTTATTGCGTTCATGTTTGTTATTTAGACTTTTCGAAAGCTTTTGACACAGTCAATCACAATTTGTTTCTTCGGAATATGTGATCCACTCCTCTTATGGTTGTCCGACTACCTGTCAGATCGACATGACGAGTTAGAGTAAACGGAGTGCTATCCAAAATATTCGGAACCACCAGCGGAGTCCCACAAGGATTCGTGTTAGGCCCGCTCCTCTTTCTAATATACATAAACGATTTAACCCCCCTCATATCATCCAAAATGGTCATGTTCACGGATGGTATGAAAATTTGGACGCAAATCAGTTCCGCAGATGACTGTGAGAAGCTGCAAATGGATTTGGACAACGTGTCAAATTGAGCGGCCATGAATGATATGACATTCAACATACGGAAAAGTAAGATGCTACACCATGGCAAGAATGTTTCTTGGACATATCGATTGGGAACTAAAAACTAGACATGGAGCTCGTTGGAAAAAGATCTTGGAGTAGGGATTAGTGGAAACCTAAAGAGCACAGTGCACTGCCAGAATATATATCGACAGGTCAACAGATTTTTAGGTATCTTTCGAAGAATATTTGGAAGATTCTCTCTCGTTACGTTAACAGGGATAATGAACGTCAATCTTCGCCCTACGATGGGGAATGCGGTAGAGGTCTGAGCTCCTTGGCTTCGAAAAGATACTGCTCTCTCTGACAAAATCTATCACATAGACAGTGATGTGTCTTCGAAATGTCCTGTTTACCGAAAGATTGCGACGTCATGGTCTATATGACTTTACCCAAAGGAGGATACGACGCGATATTATTCTGACCTATAGAATTGTGTCTACCGAAGGACATCCACTAAAACACTTGCTTGATGTGTGTGACATACACGTGACATACTTTATCCTTTTACGTCCCAATTTCCCGTATTGATAACCGGCGCCATTTTTTGTATTCCCTATCCAAACATGTGATGGGCACTTCTTTTCCCGGCGATATTTAAAGCGAAATTTGAATGATTTTTGCAAAGGAACATCATTTAATATGGTTTACTCGTTATACACTATTTTTACACATTTTCATTCGTGCCGTAATCCTATGGTGTTGTAACATTTTAACATTTTAACCATAAATTCTTGATTCCTTGAAGAAATTGAACGATCACCGCCTTTTCAAATCACCATAGCACACACTACCCAACTTCCAATATGAGCAGACACGGTAATTTTAAGAACTAACGCTAAAACCTTTTAGAATTAACAATGTTTTGGTGACAAATTGTAGGTAACCGAAACCTGGTTACATTGAGAGAATCGTCAACAACTTTTCATCCATGGGATTTTGAATTTCTTCGCATTATGAACTCACATTTAACTCCACTGTATTTATTGCCTGTTCCCTTGTCATTTTGGTCTCAATGAGATCCCGGATTAGACCTGAAAGTTCTAAAATCAAATCCGGCCACAGTTTTATATTTCGGGTTATGTGTAGAACCTCAATTCGCCTCGCTAGACTGTCGGAAAAATCCCAGGACAGCGTAGCATATTACCAGGTTGGTAACTGCATATCACTTGGAGAGATTAGTATTAATGAAATCCGAGATATGCAACAGCCTTATGGTTTCATCAGGCCTAATACTATTTTCATCACCTAACTAATTCATCCAGTTAAGTGACGCGTTAAGGGATTCTGGTCTCTCTGGTTCAGCGCCAGTCGACCACGAATCTATTACGATGTTTATCCATAATCCCATGTTTTCCCAACACACTCTTCGGCCGGTATGGTCTGTTCGCACTAGTCAGGGATATTATGCCTTGAACAAGCGATGGAAGGATGGACGGTTCCTCTTTGAAGCTCCTGTTAAATAGATCTGATAACCAACGCATTTCAATCTATCTCACACACACAACACACATCTGAACTAAGATAGGCGCGTATTGTTGCTTGCTTGCAGCCTCATGAAACATCTCTCAATGCTGAGATGTCCTATTTTGTAGACACATGATAGGCCGTTTCGTCTCCAAATTTTCCTATGTCTAGTAGAAATCAATCAACATTTTAGCCGACAAAACCTTCTTATTATCAGAAAATTCAAGCACACCGGGTCTATCTCCACTCCGATTAACACGAATTATAAGAGTTGGTATGATGTTCTCCATTGTCCTGCAAACGCATGGGTATTACGGTTATTTGTATGATAACTAGACAAATTAGGCTTTGAAATCATCGTCAATACACCTGATAAACTTCAACCATTATCTCATTCTATACTTTATGATCGGCAAATTTCTCGCAGCGCAATCAGTCTTACGCCTTTGTTCAACTCGAACTCGCCCACGTGACTTTTATCGATTTTTCAAATTATCGATTTTAAAATTTGAACCGGTGGAGCCGAGGTTGCGTTTGTGCGGAAGTTGAAGAACGAACCTGCCGAAGCCAATTGACCAAGATTGAGCGATTTTACAAAAGTGAGTTGTTTGTCGATAATTTTCAGTTGCATAACATTTTACGATGCGTAAATTAATAATACTTTCATAGATGAATTCTAATTTTTCATTTCTTATCGTCCTGTTTGAACTTTTGATAAACAGAATCCGTAAATTCGCATTTAGAAAGCGATTTTTTATATTTTAACACATTTATTTCAGTGTGTAAAATGTTTGTCAATTTGCCCAGTTTCGACTTATTAGGAAAGATGCTTTAATTGCCAGCCTATAACACAGAAAATCGTGTTCTGTACTTTTCCAGAATAGTCCAGGTCTAAAATTAGTAGGCATAAACGATCAACATCTCTGCAAAGGCAAGTTTGCAAAACCTTGTTGAGCTTTTATAAACTAGAACAGAGTTGCGATTTTCAAGTGACAATTTATGTTATTAACCGTATCAATCAGTTCGTTATCTGACTTTATAAATGCACAAGATTATCAGCAAGCAGTGTGCAAAGCGCTTCGTGAAAGTTTTCATCATCTTACTACTTATTACTTCCTAAGACTTACATTTCTGACAACCAATAGGCACAATTTATCAAAATTCATATTGCAATCATAACCGTGAGACTACAATATTTGTGAACAGATCAAAAGGTTATCACAAAACGAAAATGATCGGCATATCATGAGGTCAAGTAGGGCTGTTTCAACTATATCGGGTCAGTTATTTGAATTGCCCGACAAGCAACTTTGTTTCTCAGCGTGTACCAGAAAATTATATTGTTCAATCTGCTTTTTACAACTCATGTTATTTGTAATTCCCATATTATTATGTGTTTTTTGTAAAGCTATATGCTTTTTAAACCACAGAATTGAATTGAATTGCGTCATCTGTACATCACAGTCACTTTCATCGTTCAATCTTAAATATGCTCACAATGTAAGCGTTGACTGTGCCGTGTCTAGAATCAGTGCTGCATTCGGTGAAATTAAAACACTGCAGAAATTGGGTGGTAAGAGAGGTACTGCTTTCTGTAATAATCACCATGATCTAGAATATAGTCTACCCAAATTATTACATACGAAATTCATCAACGGGATCATGATTTACGATAACGTAACCTGGACTCGTTATATGAATGCTATTAACCCGAAAAGACGTGAGATCTATTACAAATTTCGTTTTCGTTTATTCGAAGATTTATTCAAAGATGATATGCAGGTAAAAAGCTATGCTTTACAAAACCCACAAAAATATACATCGGGTCGGATGGTAAAAAATATCAAAATATTGTTAAAGATTATTGTCAAACGTGAAAAACATACTTGTCCATGTGAACATCTAGTGATTTCTTGAAAACGTCAATGGTTCCGGATTGTAACACGTGAGTAGATAAACTGTTCCAAAATTGCATATTGCAAAAGTATTTGCGGCAGTTCAACCTGCTATGATGTTGGTAATGTTTAGACTGGTACCCACGCAGATGTGTGTCATGGGAAAAATGAAACAAACGATTGCAAGGATGATTTGTTTGATTAGGCACTGTCCAAATGAATATTAGAGCTCTTCGTTTCCGTCTGTATTGAGCCGAATGCAAATTCAATATTTTAAGTCTCATTTCGTATGGATAATTAGAAAGTCCCAGGACGAGTTTTGTCGCTCTGCGCTGTGGAGTTTCCAGTAGCTGAGTATCTTTTTTCAATCATGGATCCCGTGTCGGTATAGCATATTCGGTACGTGCTACCGGTGTATTGCTGTCTTTGATGATGATGATGATGATATTCGATTTGAGGACGGATGTAGGTTGAAATGAATTTGCAGACAATGTTAGGGTCAAACGAACCTAGGACTCTTCCAAGCAGACCCAAGTTGTGTTCAGCTTTGCTTTGGATAATCACGCCTAAATCTTTTTGGATGAGGCGGGTTTAATAACCGCACGACCTAGATAATATTCTTTGCTCAACTTGCTATTGAGCGACAGTAGGCTGCATTTCGAAGCATTTAGTGGCATTTCGTTGTCTAGGGACCAGGTGTAAATCATATCGAGATGCCGTTGCAGGTTCTCCGTGTCGGCTGTGGAGTTTATCTTGCTCCAAAGCTTTGCGACATCAGCGAAAATAAGCACGGAGGACTGTAATACAGTAGGCAAGTCGTTTTGTATAAATTAAAAACAAAAGCGGTCCGAGGACTGATCCTTGTGGGACACCACGGGCAACTTTAATCGACTCGGATAGTTCGTTTTTGACTCTCACGTACATCTCACGAGATATCAACCATTCTTTAATCCATGCATGGAGTTTACCTTGTACTCCGTAGGTGAGTAGTTTCGACGAAAGTATTTCGTGATTCACACGATCGAAGGCTTTTGAGAAATCGATATAAATTACGTCCATGGATTTGCCGGCATCCAGTAGCTCAGACCAAGATTCTTTTGCTAATGGCAAGTTTGTCAGGCAGGATCGTTTTTTCCTGAATTCATGCTGTGCCTCGGAGATTAAATTATTAATCTCAAAGTGATTCATGCAAGGCATCAGATATGATAGACTCCATTACTTTCGATAGCAATGGTAATAGAGCTATCGGACGATAGTTTAAAGGATCTTTTCTCTCGCCACCCTTGTAGATGGAACTAATCAGGGCAGTTTTCCAAGTATCTGGCACAAAGCTCTGCTCGAACATCATTGTGAACACGACAGACGTCGGTATTGCCAATTCGGAAGACAGGTTATGCAAAAGTTTGGGGCGTAAATTATCTATACCGGGGTAACCTGTTTACTTCATCGTCATTAATTTTGTTTGAACAACGTTTGGGGGAATTTCCACCCAGTGAATAATTGGCAGGCTACAGCTGTAAGAGTCTAAGGACTGTCCATGGGTCGACACTTGTGAGATTAATGATGCAAATTGTTGTCGAAAAACGTTTACACAATCTTAAAATGATGTCACTATGCCTGTAGCAGAGGCTAGTGGCTGTTTTCCTATGTTGACAATCCGGAGGTCGTTGAAGTGTTTGTACAATGCTTTGAGATTCATAAAGAATATTTCGACTAGACTGATTTGGTATTCTTTTCTGTCTTTTCGAATGAGAGAGCCACACTTATTTCGCAATAAGGTGTAAATGCACAAAGTTAGCCCAGACGGATCGTCAAAGTATTTGTACCAGGCATTGTCACGCTTGCACATCCATTTCCCAGTACTGCTTCTAAGATGCATTTTTGAACGCTGTTTGCTGCATATTATTTTCACGTTCGATGATAGATCAATGATAACATGGAGTTGCTTGTAAAACGTTTCCCAGATTTCCTTAGCTGAGTTGAGTTCAAGGAAATCCCATCGATTTGCAGTAGTAAGAGCTCGAAGCAAGTCATAGTTCACGGTTGTATACGTTCGTTGAGTATTTCCTACTGGTTCGTATTGATAAATATAATCAAATGAATTGAGGAATCGAGCCTAAACTTATTTAAACTTTTCTTGTTTCTTACCTCATATGTTGTAATGTTCACCTGCACTTATTCTAAAGGCAGTTGTGATTATACACCGCAATTAGTTCACACAAACGTTTTGTTCAGTTATTAGGCACACATCACCGATCTAGTCGACGCTGATTAATCACATTTGCCTCAAGCTACATTTACCAAAAGGTGTATATTACTCAGCCATCGTAACCAGATTTCTCTCGTTATTAATACGTACCAGTTTCTGCTGCTTTTTATACTTTGAATGGTTATCGATTTTTGCAGAAGCAATGAAATCGGTAAATCCAAACAACGCGATGGCTTTCACCTCACCCGTTATCAAAGAAGGACCACTAAAATTTTACGACAGTGAGACTAAGACATTTCATATCATTCTTCGTTTACTAAAGGACAGAAAAAATGTTGGAAGAACTGTTTCGGGCGTCTGAGACAATGCGGCTGGCTGCACTGGTTCGAGAAGGACAAATCATCGAAGCCTATTCAAGGCGTTGACCTCAAGGTAGGTAACCTCATTGCTTAATCGATTGCTGATCATCTAGGTGGTTTCGGCGTATTTCGCGTATGGAGAATTGCTCTGGAACTTGCCGCAGAAGCCGCTGGAAACTTCGGAATGCGACCTGCTTAGGATGTTCGCGGTCCCTTTGGAACCGACGTGGGACACAGATTTTTACTTCTTTTCATGTTTTAATGATGCAGATATGTGGTAAGTAAATAATTAATGTTTATTTTTAAATTTTAAATGTGTTATAGTGTCCAGATTTTTAGCCGCTTAATGAACATCCTAAAATCTGTAGCTGTTCTGTTTACGATATATATCATGACATCCATTTTGCTAAAAAGATAGACTTACGATGTAGGCTTCCGCGAATTTTCGACGAATTGATTTATGGTGGCTTGGAGTGGTTGGTTAAAGTAGACGTTTGGTAACGTTTCGCATCTGACACAGAAGCTTCGTCAGACCAACGGTACCAGTACGAACAGGGTTCAGGTTTAAATAGCATTCACCAGACCAATCCTACATTACCAAAGGTAGACACGAGAGATCTAGGCAAATTAATCCACTCCTTATATGTTGTATACCTTTAATTGTTTGTGTTGGTGTACAAGTGCTAACAACGTCCGCTGACCGACTACTTGCGTAATCCGTGTGCACATTAGAGGTCACGCACATTAATCCTTATAGGTTGCATGCTGTATAATAACTTAATTGCTTTGTCAGCGCAGGTGTGAACAAAGTCCACTAAGCAATAAGCTTGCTTGCTTGTGGAGATATCCGGCCCATCTACCTTGTTTAGAGTATTCAAAGCAGCCTTTGTCATTTTAACCTTTTAAGTGGTTTACTACATGTAGGGGTGGGTCAATTTGCCTTGATCTCGCTTGCAATTAAAGCCTAAACCCTGTTCGTGCTGACACCCCTGGTCTGACGAAGCTTCTGAGTCAGAAGCGAAACGTTACCAAAAATCTTCTCTAGCCGATTCATGGCAAACTTTCTCTTCATGATTGGTCTCCAGTATTATCAACTACCTTGCTAAGATATTAAACAACACGATGTTCGGATGTACGAGCTACTATATGGGAATATTTTTCTGATCATTGTTGTTTTTTCTGATTTACAGCAGTTGGATATCCAGCATTTTTAACCTGGTAAGTGAATTTGTATTGACAAATGTTTCCGCTTGTTTATTTATTGTGATACAAGCGTAAAATTTTAATCAGTATAAATCTTCCATTTGTAAAATCCACATTTTATGGATTTACATAGTCCAAACCCCACCACCGATTTCATGCTCCTTGCATTCATTAAGCAGACAGTACGATGAGGATGCGCTGGCCTCGAACTAGCACAGAAACGGTAAACTAGACTTGAACTTGTAAGTCACTGCTGGAAAAGGCTGTCACCACCAACCAGTGTGTGCTGGAAATGCACGCGAATTCAAAGTAATTCAAAATTTTAATGGTCCAAAAGGCAAATACTTTACAGTAACCACAGATTACAAATATAGGGAATGTATAAAAACAACACAAATGTTTTATCCATATAAAAAGTCAGCACGTGTATTCAGGTGCAAGGTTGGATTTGGTCAACATATACTTGTCAAGTTCAGGCTTGATGCGCGAATGATATGTGCGGGCAGAGAGTTTCATATAAAACCAACTCGGACAGCAAAGAAAAACCATCGACAATTTGATCTGGAGTGTGGAATAATTAACTTGTAGCCCTGCGATTTGCTACCACGTGCTTCTTTCCGATGAAACAGGTGTTCAAGTAGGTGATCCACTGTATGCAGAATGTTGAACAGGAGGATCAAGTCACCCCTGAGACAACGGTACGAAAAGTCAAACAGGTTTAGAGTTGCAATCCTCTCTTCGAATGATTTATCGACGTTTAACATTTTAGGATGTTGAATAGTAGGCAGTTTCGTAAGGACCACGTATGAAGTGCTTCGAGATCTTTTTGTAGAATTTGGCAATCTTCTATGGTGCGTACGCTAGTCCAGACTTTGATGTCATCCGCAAATAAATGATTTTGCTGCGTATTGATTCCCGGTGTATCGTTCGCCGTAATGAGGACGATTATTGCCCTAAGACTGATTTCTTGAGTACGCCACTTGTAAATTCTACGGGCTAACTAGTGACCTCAACTCTAACCTGAATAACTCTACCAGTCAAGTAACCTGCATTCAGCCAATAATTTTTGTAGCAGTATGCTGTGGTTAACACGGTCAAAAGCTTTAGACATATCCAAGTAACAGGCGTGGATAGGGTGTCCATTATCCACGGCTCGAGTCCAGTTATCGAGAGTTATGAGAAGATTGGTGAGGCAGAAGTGTCTTGTCCTGAATACGTGCTTTGCGATGGAACG
>JACCGJ010011764.1:0-10348 GCA_013407085.1 Atriophallophorus winterbourni | reverse complement strand
AATTTCGTAGTTCTCGAAAGGTCATCAAAATTAAATGAACATTTAATGAGTATTGATCATGTGGAACATCAGAAAGGTTTTATGGTGCTTATCGGTCACCGGAAAATCCTGCTCCGGATTCTAATGCATAACTCATAGAAGAGTATTTTAGCATTTTAGTTTATTCCGATGCATGTTAGAGAAGGCAGAAAATTCCAATCGTAATAAAGTCAACTAAATTTAAACGAACGATTTTTGAAATGAACATGTCAAGCGCTTGTCAATAATAACGATGCCGGAAAACAAGTAGGCGTTGGGAGAATGTTTTTGAGGTTGAAATATTCGCGCCGATAACCGAATACCATTTCGGTGTAACAAATTTAACTGCGTGGACGGCGCCGTTTTTCAATAGGCTTATAAGGAACACACGATTTTAAAATAGAATATTCATTTTTACCATATATGGCTATGGATATATCCTTGAAAAAATGTGAATGAAAATGCCTATAAACATTTCCATCAAGTGAGATTTCTGTATAAGCTCGCTCCGCATAAGCAGTGGCGTGAAAATTAATGTTTTGATACGTACACCGGTGAGCATGTGTATCTCTAAATTACTAAAACAGTCGTCAGCAAAAGCTGTCAAATCTTTGTCTTCTAAAATGAATGATTATGATACCAGTTTAATATCAATTTACCTGATGATGCCAATTTCTAACAGTTGAGAACTCTAGAAGGAACACAAATGTCAGACGACATTAAGGGCATGTAATTGCGTTTGAGTGTGCTGTGCGTTATTTGTAATAGGTGGCAATATTGCCAAGCTGCTGCATTTACATTTAATTATATGACGCAAAGTTTAATCCGAAATCTCCAACTGGTGGCTAATCTTTGACTATGTATATAATGTGTTTATCTGCTTACTAGTACGAACCCGCATCTACCAGTGGTCTTAAGGCCAAACGTCACTTAATATTTTTCCGTTGTTTAATGCTTACTTACACTCTTCATGTAAACTCCAACCAATGAGGATAGCAGCTGGAAGCAATTAGTGAAGTGTAATTACATGGAAGTTTTTGATGGTCGCATTTGGCCAGTGTCGATCATGGACTCATCACTAGCAAGTGAAGATTTCATGTTCCAAAGCGTTTCGAATGACTCACGAAATTAAACAGTAATCTACCGGGGATGTAATCGCGAGAAAAAAAATAAATTCAAGGCTCACTGAACCTGTTCTAACTGTTACCACCTGATGACTGCAGACAGCCAGAAACAGGCAGTGGTGTGTAAGGGATGGGAAGGCGAGCATCACAATACAATAAATTCAACGGAATATAAATATTTTCTCATGTAGATTAGCTGCCGTTCGACGTTATCCCGCATTTCAATATTCAAGATCATTGCAAAAATATTATTTAGCCTGTTATAAAATCTGATGTTTGTGGGTGGTACACGCTCAAAGGATCTATTCCGTCTTAGATTTTAGACGAGAGAGCAAGATGTCCGCTGCATCATGCCTTCGTATCATCGTTGAATATACCGTTGGTATATTGAACTTTTAAACTTTGATAAATCATCGAATATCGCTAATATTTAATAATCTTGTTACATACAATTGGTCGAATATTTCCTTAGGTTGTTTGCTACAATAAAACCATTTTTTGTAAACAAGTTGAGCATGTAACGCATGCAGATCCTGATCGTACTGATAAGTGCGAACAGCACGAAACCGGTCGCGGGGTGTGTACGATGGAAATGTATCCTAATATGGCATTTTAACAATTTAATTTAATTTGGAGAATAACCCAATGCAACGTTTGTCGGCTGCTTTCCTATTTGCGAAAATGCAATAGGTGCACTGTCAACGTATTACTTCAGCTTTTGTTTAACAACATAAATACTTCCAGGAAACAATTTCAATGATGTTCGAGAGTAATCGGTTTGCGAACCCTGAATACAAACCTTTCGGTATTTGAAGTAAACCGGAATAAAATGCTTTTGATTCCGTGTGGTTCATCTTGGCAACAAATAAAAACACTTCATATTTGATCTTTCCTGTAAATAGCTTACGATCACTTCTTGCGATTAAATGTCTTTGATGAAGGCAATACGATGTGTATTTGTTTGACTTTAGAATGTTGTTGGATGACGATCAGAGTGAAAGGATGGTGCTAGATAGCATTCTTAATCGCATGCATTACAGCGCTGATTATTTCTGTACTCGCGCATTTGGTAATGTTTCTATTACGCGAGGTGTTTTCTTCTGAATATTTCTCAAAAAATTACGATTATGACGTGCATGAACAACATTATTTGATCATTTAGCCATTTCCTGGTGATTATTTTGCTAGCCCTATCGCTAGTGTCAATTTTATTCAATACTACAAACGTGTTAATACGCAATGCTCGTCCACTACTTTCAAATAACATGCTGAAATATGAATGATCCAGTGAACAATGAACTTCACCACAACGTGTGTGCGTAAAGATAAATCGTTAATACCTTTTTTCGAATGTATGCAGCCTCAATGTTCCAATCAGTGTTAACTCTAAATTTATTGGGCGTTAAAATTCAAATTTTCGTGAAATTATTTCTGTTAAAATTTTTAACGCCTAGTCCTAGTTTTCAAACTAGCCATCTCAGCACGTCAAGCTGTCTCCGGTTCTCACGAATCAACTTCACGTAGAGATTACTATTATCCTAACGCTTTAGTCCCCAAATATATCGCATTTGTTGCCACTACATTTGTGAAATGTCAGATGATATTTGTTCGAAACAAATTCGTATTCCTAACAATTTTTTTTTAAATTGCCTTTGATTTCACCACATATTTCTGTATATAAAGACATTGTGAAAAGAAAAATTTATCTAATTTAAAAAGTAACTACTAATGATCTTCGGACAATAATTTTCTTTCCCAGTAATTGATTCGTTGAACCACTTTCAATAACTTTAATACAGTCGAATTAACCTAATTTTCTAAATAAAAGTTTCAACATAATTTAAGATTCAAGATTCAAGTTTCAAGATTCAAGATTCGAGAATTGATGGTCGCAAAAAGCACATAGCTTCACAATTACCATATCATAGTAAATATGCGTTCAATAAGAGGTATAAAAAACAATTATACGATGTCACTGGAGTCAAGTAATATGCTTACCCTGAGTCAATACACAGGCATCGTCAAATCGTTATGTAACAAATAAGTGTCCAAGGTTCGAGTGCATGTTTGGATACAGGGAGAGGTGATATTTGTTTCGGGAAGGGCATTCCACAGGAAACAGACACGTACCGAATAGAAATATCGGCGACAATTAGTACGGGAATGGGGAATTTGTAGTGCCCCTGAGTAGCTACGTGTAATTCCTGATTCACGGTATTTGAACAAATGTTTGAGTGGATGATCTGGAGTATTTAATATTTTGTAAGTAAAGTAACGTCACTTCGAAGTCTACGTTGAAGGGGAGTGGGGAGCTTTAGTTTTTTCAACCTTTCCTCGTATGTAAGGTCTCGAAAACCACACACGAGTTTAGTTGCACGATGATATATCCTGTCAAGCAAGAATATATCTTTTTTCATCCATGGAGTCCATGCTTGCGATGCATGTTCCATTGTGGGAATTAAGTAGGTCTTCATGATGCTTGGCAACGTTACAGGCGTAAAGGTTCTGAAGATCCGTCGAAGCATACCTAGAAGCTTTGAAGCACGCTTGTAAATGACCTCACAATGCACGCTGTTCTTTAGGCTGCCACATATCCAGACGCCAAGATCCTTCTCCGATTCGGTCCAGCTCAAAATCGTCTGCCCAAAGTGATATTCGTACTGAAAGGGCTTACCGAATTGCAGTAACTTGAATTTTTGTAAATTGAAGGGCAGTTTATTTCTAACTGACCATTCGTGTAGTGCATCTAAATCACTTTGCAGTTTTACGCAGTCTGCAGTTGATTTTATTCGCATCCAAAGTTTAACATCATCTGCAAAATGAACTACCTTGCATGAGAGCGTTTCAGGTAAATCATTGATGTAAACTAAGAAAAGCACTGGACCGAGAACGGAACCTTGCGGTACACCACTGGAGGTATTAATGGCTCGTGATTGTACCCCGTTAACTCGAACGTTGCCTTGCGCTCATTGAGGTAGCTTTCGAACCACACGAGTAGCTGCCCGTCAATACCAATCTGTTTCAGCTTCCGTAGCAACAGGAAGTGATCAACTCTGTCGAAAGCTTTCGACATATCCAGATTGCACGCGTGCACACTGTCTCCTGCGTCAACCGTTTGGGTCCAATCGTTTAATACCGTCAGCAAGTTTGTCTAGCACGAGCGAGCTTTACGAAACCCATGCTGGGCGACAGATAGTAAATTTTGTGATTCCAAGTGATGAACTATATTTTCCGTCACTATGCGCTCCATCACTTTGGATATCACGGGGAGTATGGTGACAGGACGGTAGTTCGCGGGATCTGAACGGCTACCACCCTTATAAATTGGTGAAATTACCCCTGTCTTCCACTCTGTTGGCACCACTCCTTCGGTTAGGGAATGTTGGAACAATTGGCATAGTGGTTCACACAGCTGCTGGGCACAGGATTTTAGTAGTGCTGGTTTTATTCTATCGGCTCCAGGAGATTTCCTAGGGTTCAGTCGACACAAGTGTCTTCGTATAATCGCTGGATTAATCTCAATATCATTCAGTTGTTGAGATACAATCGATGTCAGTAAATTCTCATTCGCCCTAACCGTTATCGGGCTAAACACATTTGCATAAAATTGAGCGAGAGCATCAGCCGTTTCCTTGGCTGTGACTGTTAATCCATTCTCAGAAATAACAGGAAACACCCCTGGTTTCACACTGGACCGAGCATTGACAATCCGATAGAGAAGTTTAGGGTTTTCTTCCATTTTCAAAGACAGAGAGTGATGGTAATATTGCTTGTCCTCTTTGACGAGAGCATTCACTTTGTTACGAATTTTAGAAAATTGCTGCCAAGATGCATCAGTTCTGGTCTTTCGGTGTTCAGTCCAAGCAAAGTTTCGTTTCCCGAGCCATTTTTTGTGCGACTGCGAAGCTTAAATCGGAAGTCACTTGCCCGTCGTTCATCAACAAATCGCGAATTATGATCTATGTTTGACTGAAGTATTTTCGTAAGCTCACTGCATTGTGTTTCGGTGTTGTGCTGATCAAGTTCTTGCCAATTTACTAGCCCAAGCGATCCACGTAGACCCGCGTAGTCGATCTTTCTGAATTGTTTGGCGGACGCACAAACTCGTCTAGCACTGCAAACAAACTCAAAGGCTAGCACCAGATGATCACTCCGACCGAGGGGCGCAATGTAGTCAACACCCTCAACTGCTGTTTTCTCTGAAGTAAAGATTAGATCCAAAATGGATGGCAACTCTGATCCTCTTCTATGAGTAAAGTCAAACACATGATTATGAGGTGGAATCATATCGATCACCTCACGAAATTTGTGATCAAATGTGTGTAGAGGGTAATCAGATCTGGCAAAGAGATGAGGGAGATTGAAGTCCTCCATGAGTAGTAATTGCGAGCGACGCTTCTCTCCGGCGTAATTTAGCGCTTGTAATAACCTGTCATTTTGAGTATCATTCGAGGCTGCAGGGCGATATATGATTCCAATAATACAATCTTCCTGTGACACATTCGTGAGACTGCACCAGAGGGTATCTTCGAAATCAAGGTTTGGATCGTGAATTTTCATGCACTGAAGACGTTCGTGACAGTATAAAGCCACACCATCACCTTTTCTTGGGCGATCGTTACGTATTAGCATCATGTTGGGGTTTGAGAGTTCACTTTCAGTCATACAGGATTGAAACCACGTTTCAGTAACAGCAACAAGGTCTGGCGTGTATAGTTTGCACAGCTCGGTCAGTTCAGTCAATTTGTTGAACAAACTTTGAGCATTGGTATAGATGCATTTAAGTGAGTTTTAAGAATGTAACACCCAGTCAGTATTGGTATTTATTGGTCCCACGATGTCGACGTCGGACCGAGAACGTTTTTTGAAGAAATTTGAAGTAATTTCGCGGGCAAATTTGCACCATTCCCCCTCAGGATAATTGCGTAATTAAATGCTCCAGGTGACCTCAACAGCAAGCTTTGAGTTGCACAGTCTAAAGTTTTCAGGTAACCTGTTTCTGTCCACTTTTAGCTTGCTTCGAACATCATCCGCCATGCTATTTGAAAGAAATGTAACCTTGAGTGGATTTGCCCCTTTCCCGTGATAGTTCGGCGAACGGGGTATTCTGTATGTGTCGACAACTACAGAATTTTGGGAACCGATATTTTCGGCTATAAATGACCATTGTTAACGGTCGTGCTCTTTATTCTCACAGCCCGTTGTGGCGCCCGAATTTTCTGGAGTGCACCCGCCTAATGAATAAAACAAGCTGCATTAACTGATTGACAGAATTTCGCAACGGAGAGAAATTGCTTATGGGCGAGCTATGTTGTACCTCAGCAACAAATCCCCATTTTCGCTACATTCAAATTGTCTGACACGCTCATGACAACCAATTTCCATCCTTCCCACCTTGCACTTTCCCGCGATTATTCTGTACCCTCACATGTTCATTCTGTTGTTGTCGTCTAAATACAAACCATGTCCACCGTCAAATGCACTCACTGGGCTTTTGGACCTTTTACTCCCGATCAACGTTCCACTGCGGCCTTGTTCTGTTTTCCTGACTGTTGGGTTAAGAACAACGCATAGATTGATAGAACCCAACGACTGTCTCCGGTGCAACATCGATGATTCATCAATCATAAAAATTTCAAGAAATTTCTCTGAAGTAATTAAGGTCTTCATAAAAAATATTTTTTCATAAAATTTTACATAGATAAATATACCCCCGAGAACGTATGCACATCAAGTGTTTGCAAATTGTAACGCAATCATAGCAGTAGAACGACTATTGTCTCCAGAACAGAGAATCAGATGTTTAGACAAACATATGCGTTGAAGGATTCCATGATTAAATATCAAACCTTAAAATTTCTCAGATGGCACGAGTCTCGCGTAGCCTTTGAAAACGATATTTGGTTCCTTTCTTGTACTTCAATGGTCGGCTAAACTGATTTTGTCAATAGGAAATAGCCACAGTGTGAGCAATTGAAGCTACAAATCTATTCGGCTTGAAAAAGTTCCAGCTTGTGCTCCTAGGGACTGTTTTCAATTATTAATATATAAACCGTGATTGAAAGGAAAAAACGTCTTTGGGATATATACATTCACAGAAACCTCATAAGCATCTTACCTATGGAAATTTCAGGGAGGCAGTATCTCTCTCAATAATTTGCTTTCATAATAAAGGCATTCATTCTAACTCTTTTCAGTTAATGTGGGCTATTTCACTTTTACTAAAAGCAACTTTAATCAAAATAGATTTCTTTCAAATGGTCGAACACCACTCCTCAAGCTGCTAATATATTCTAATCTCGGGTTTTGCTGCCGCAGAAGTTAGCTTTAATGTTTTGGTAGGGTTTAAGAGATTATAGGCTTTCTTTGGCTTGTAATTTGGCACACTGAGTTGCTTCATTCCTGACAGTTCTGTGTCTGTTTTATCCTATTTGAGTGGACTTTGATAACAGTTAACCAAACTTTTTCACATTCGAATAAATTAATAAGTATCTTACAACTGATGATGTGAATATAGGATACTGAAATTATTGAGGACTCGAAATTGGCAAAGATGCTGTGAAATTCAGTTACGAGGTATGTTCAGATGTCAATGAAGAAGAGATGACATTCACTTTGTTCGCGTAAATCTTGAGACCAAAGAAACCATATACCAGTTTTCTTTCATAGGATTTTAATAAATTTTATATTAAAACATATGGGCTTGTTGAACTCAATTTTTTACCCCCCCTGACGATGATAATCGTGGAAGGGGTTAACTAGTCCAATGAAGAATATCTCTTTTGCACGGTAATCGTACTAGAATGCGATTCTTTCCCTTCTAAAGTTGCTCTCGAAAACAGGACTGCCAGAATAGAATACTTTTGTGTAGCAATGAAAGATCCAGATGTTTTTAAAGACTGAGTATATAACTGTACAGCGACATGTGAAATGGTGAAAAAAATAATTACAGCGGAAATAAAAATGTCGGTATTTTTTAGACCGGCGCACGTACTTTAATCAATAAGGGAAAATGTCATTATTTGTGTTGTTATAACCACAATAAACCAAATCCTGAAGCAAGCCTTTACGAAACCTATGTAGCAAATATACCTGAGCTCTTACAAATGTTACAATACATTAAGTCTGAAAAAGCAATTTACACCAGATGCAGCATGCAAACTTTTCGTGATGCATAACAACTTACATGCTATAACACGAAAATATGAGTTAAGCTTTGAATCTTAATCTCATGTGTGTTCCACATCTTGTTAAGCCATTCGAGCTTGCCTATAGCTATGAAATCAGTCATTTTCAAGAATACCTGAAAATCCACAAAGCGCAACATTCTCACGACAATTCTGAATAAATAGATTCGCAATGTACATTGTGCTTGATTACCACAGATGCGATTTCATGTAATTAGTTCGAAATACCTGTTTTAAATACCTTTTGAGTTCACTTTAATTATTTAATTTATATACTAGCAGTTACAAAATATTTCCGAAAAAGGTATACTGTAGGATTCGAATTTTATCGTTTTTATCATAGCTATTTTTTCTACATATTTTGGGCAAAAAAAATTATGCTTGGCGAAATTTCGCCCAGATTGTGCTACTGATGAGAATAAAGTCGTCTCCGTAAAGCTTCCCGGGTTATCCGGTAAAGTAACAAATGTTTCGTGTCCTTTTTTTCACAAGCCTACTGGGATTATTTCCGTTGCGCAAGTGTGGTGGAACAAATTCGAACATTATATTGCTTTCACAACGTCGATACATTGGTCGGTCGAAACCGAAATAATCTAAATGAGCACGTAGCGTTTCGACTGTTCATATGCATGCAAACCACGCATCGTAAACTTGACAAGCCCGTTAGATGCCACGACTGACTGATGCAACAACCGTTCATTATGTGCCGTTATCATTGGCTATTACCCTCTTAATAAGTTGGCACAAAAACCACGCAATTAAAAACAAGAGTACTTTCGTCGAATGTTCAATACGATTTGAATGACTAACCTATTTTGCTCTTATATCAGATCTTTCTCTGCAAAGCTGTTTGAGTGGATGGTGTTGTAAGTGCTGTTAGCCAGCCCGATAAATAACTGAGTTTATGCGCATTTTAAGTACCCGAGCGGAACTTACTCATCTGCTTTTGCCTACCGCTATTTTCGGACTATATCCAGGCGCACATAAAAAACTAATTTTTACGAAAAATCGGCAGTGGCCTTACATTCCGGGGCGCCTTATGTGCTACTAGTGAATGTTCAGGACATTAAGGCGCACCGAGGAAGTAAGGCTCACTCCGATTTTTCGTAAAACATTATTGTTTTATTGCGCCCTACGTCCGAAAATCGGTACAAATCACTGCAATTTCCGCTCGTGTGGGTATACTTAAAATGCTTCATAATCACTTTATTATCGGGAGCTGCCTGAAACAGCCACTTACAAATCAAACTCACCACTCGAAAACAGGCTTTGCAGAGAAAGAAATAACCGGATATGGGAAGCAAAAAAGGGTTCTTCATTCACTAATCGTATTGAACTTCGAACGGACATTACTCTTAACGGTATTTAACATTTTGCTTAATTGTAGGAAACTATGTAATTGGGCTTTCTACTGAACTGACCAAAATTTTCTTTATATGTGACTATGAAATTTCTCATCAAAAGAACTTCACACACTTCAAATTTCTTTAAGGATCGGCTGTCAAATAGGCACTGTCAATTCTATTTTGATGCGGCATTACTTTTGCGCACGCTTTCAAAGGAAATACTCAGCCAAGCAAGTGACTTGACGTGTGGTTGGATTATTTTGAGATCCGTCACACTTAGATATAACTGTCATAATTTTCATCCGATCAGTGTGATTTTTGAATATCTATCTGAAAGTTTGCTACGACGGGTCTACTCATACAAGGATTAAGTATCTACGACTTGCCGTTCGTTGTGTACGGCAATAGTTAATTTTGTGCTTTTCATACGTTCATTTATACCGCTTCTGTGTTCTAGTGTTTACCACTATCGGAAACCACTCAATAGTCAATCGCCAATAGTCAATAATATATTATGGTACAAAAAGATATGAGCTTAAAAGATAATCATAGGATAGTTAATACATGGGGTCGGGTGTAGTTCAGCAGGTTCGGTGTCGTTTGCTAAAGTTCCGTACTTGGTGGGATTCGATTATCATAACAGTCATTACAGGGGGAGATGAATTGGCGTAGT
>JACCGJ010011761.1:0-21025 GCA_013407085.1 Atriophallophorus winterbourni | reverse complement strand
TTTCATTCCCAAATCACAGCGCCTTTGTCTAATAACGTTTCTTATCTGTTTCACAGTATTTTGTATAATCGCTTTACTCAAGTAACATTTAATTTAACATATATCTGTTTTAATATGATGCTTTAATTTCTGATAAAAGATGTTCCTATTTCTCCATCCGTTTTATACACTCATATTTATTCCGAATTTCACCCAACGACATATATTTCAATCGTAAATGGTCTTTTTAATGGTTGACGTAGTTCTGAACTAAGATTATTAAATGAATTTATGTCCCTCTGTTTCATGCATTTCAATGACTGATAATTTTTCGAACTTCTTCAAAAGTTGATTATTCATGCCCACCTGTCGAACCAATTCATTTTTTAATTTGTTAACTTCAATAAATTTCAAGATCTTTGTGTCAGCATAAATTCATGCGGCAATCAATAGACCAGATTGTAATCATTGTAATTATCATTTCCCAATTGATGCCTATCATCTCGACACTAATTTTCTGTACATAATTCTATTAGTATGAATGAAAACTTTGGAATGCATATCATTCAAACAATTGAGTACACGAAATGCTACTGCTATTTGCTGCCATTATTTGAGTTTTCAACTGGATCTCTATTCTTATCATGGGGTCCAAATGGAAACATTCAAAAAATCGAAAATCGTTCAGTAGCGTTCTTTTAACAGTAATATATTTCAGATGTTTTATTGAATATTACAATTAAGCTTTTCTTCCGTTCTACCAGTGTTTCGTTGTTTCCGATTATGTTGATGACAGCGATGCAACTTACAAATTGCTCGGAAAATATATAACGTTTGTAGCACGTTTGTCTTTTGTCGGTTTTCCCGAGACGGTAAACTATATAGGCATCCATGTAACATTTAGATACATTGAGATACAAATCTCTCATTCGATTTCTCACAGTCGCCTCGTGGTTCATCTCTCCGCTAATCAGTGGTGCGGTCTCCGTATCGATCTTTATCATGATTCATTATCTCGTTTTGATCAAGGTGAGTGTTTAGAATTTCTGGGTTTATCATGTATCGCTCGCTACCTAACTTGATCGTCTCGTGTCCATTTTTGTGTCTCAAACATCATCAAACTACCTTTTCAATCTCACAATAAACTTATCGTTATTGTTCATTTCACTTAAGTGCTTAATCATTTATCCAACCCTCGGCTAATTCCTTAACTGTGAAATCAAATTTTAGCCTATTCGTAATAATTTCGCACATGTTTGCTAATTGCCTAATTCCCATAGAGACCGAAATCTTGGTGACCACATCGTGGCGTGTGTGTGTGTGATGTGTTTTTAGGGCAATTGGCAACGATTAACCTTAAGGTCAACTCACCAAGTTAAACCACAAAAGGGGTGTTCGAATCAGCTGCCTTGACCTTTGTAACGCCCTACACTAAAACAAGCCATTTCGAAAAAGGTCATAGTCGGTTAATGAGTTGACTTTGTTCACATAAAGCGCGGCGGGGGGGGCAGAGATAATTGTTCCCATCTTGAATTGGGCCAAAAGTCCCGTGCAAGCTCAGCCATGTCAATTGAGCTGTGCTCACGACGAAAACGAACGCGTGTTTCGATCACACACAGACTACTCACGTGAACCCACATCATCTGATATTCACGACATAGTCATTTTTGTCATTCTTACCCGCGTGTGATAAAGAATGCATCGCGATGAAATGATTGTTCTCTCGCAACTGTGCAGCTGACAAACTATGCCACACTAGTCGAGTATAGTCACTCAAGACAAATTGCATGTGGACAAATGGAGCTGTGTTCGACTGACACATTCCTTCGTGGCTCGCTCCAGTACGAACGCAGGGGCGGGCGCACAACGCAGAGGAATTCCAACCGCGCTCTTGCTTGCTTAATCTTTGACCGTGCAATGTGCGTTCAACGAGACGGAAGCTGTCATAATTGCTTGCCACATAGAGAATATTAATGCTGTAATCAATACGAAAGATGGTTTTGGTGCGCCATAACATGAAATAATTTCGTCGCTAAGTTCCATTTTGTTTGAGCGCGCATGTAGGTGACACTGCGGCTGAACGAGAAACTTCCATGTTGATTTACTAGTTTCTTCGAATACTGATATTTACAAGTGCTTTAGAGATAAATTGCGTGTGATTTCACGCATACGTTTATCGGGGGTTATGCATGTCAATAGAAAATGGAGAAATAGGTAAATATTTAGATGACTAGTTAGATGAATCGTTAGTTAGTTAGTTAGTTAGTTAGCTAGTTAGATTGATAGATAAATAGATAGATAGATGGATGCATAGTTGCAGATTACATAATTTAAATGGTAAAAAGTTAAATTATTCACTTATTTAAAACAAGGATAAACCTAAACGTTTCACCAATTTTGGTTTCATTCGAACAATTTAAGCTTCCTAATGGTCTTAAACCCGTTTTTATCGATAAATGATCTGCCACTCTTTATTGCAACCGATTCTTGTGTTTGGTAGCCCTTACTCATTTTGTTGTTTCCGTTTAATTCCTTCCTCCACTTGAATCGAGAGCGTTGAACATTGCACAATTGGCATGATACTCGATAAATGAAACACAGCCACTCTATGTGGCCAGTCAGGTCCACCGTTGACCCACATTCTCCGCCGTCTGATACGCGATTTCTTATCGCAAACAAATTAAACAAAGCCGGCTTGGTTGTTATGCGCACACACATGGAATGCCTAGGCCACGTTATTCTACTTAAAACACTGGTGCAACCCAGACAAGGTTTTGCCTACCATTGACAGACAAGGTTTCAGTTCTTCAGAGCGCTGTGCGAGTTTGTACCTTTCATGCCCCCTTCATTTTTCCAGAATGAACCTCTTGAACCTGCACTCCGACTGCTTCCAGGATTCTACGGAACAATGGTAGCTGTGAACGTGGTCTCCATATTGCTTGGAGGATCTGAAGGTAATTCGCATAATAGCAAAACTCACATCAAATTGAATAATGTTTTTTCTGTGTCCCAACCCTTTGGTGAATAACCGTTTGTTATTAGCAAGGAAGGGGTACAGGTGCTATGAAGGTCACTAGGTTTCCTTGGACTATTTTGTTAACAGCTGCGTAAGGTCGGAAATGAGTTTTAGATATAATCTCCCAAAAAGTGCAACCTCGATAGAAATTCAAAAATTGATTTTTCAGAAGACGAATGTGTTTACCGCTCTACCACAGAGACCCCGATTACTGTGAATTCACGCTACAGTTTCAATAGAGTGTTGATTTTTTACTCGCAATATGGTAATGATTTTAAACAACGCAAGGCATATCCCTGGTGACGCTTGATAAGGTTTCCTCACAGTCTACCCTCATTTGACGCAGTTGTAAATCTGAACACAACCCCGTTGTTACGATAATCAACACTTCTCTAGGGCTCACGCAGTTTGATTGAACAACAATTGTTCCGAGGCATTGTAATTTCCAATCTACAGTTTCACCCTCAACCTTCCGCGTTGCACACCCGATATATTTTAAATTCATTTGTTCCAACCTGCTTTTATTCCGATCGTGGGACTATCAGTTCATTCAAAGTCCACTTAAATCATGTTTAACCGCTACAAAGTATCGAGTGTGGTTGTCAGGTGGTGAACAGTCGAGTACACCGTTCCACGACCCGTGTGTGTCGATCGGCGACAAGGCGATATTTCGGTCTTGCTGTGATCAAAAAACGTTTTTCCCACAACAGATCGATCGATCAACAACTCAGCACGTTGAATATATTTGGATCCCTTGATCTACAATACGGGTTAATCGATCGCGATGCTATTTTTATGATATCGGCTTTTGTCACCTTTGTCGTGGCCGTGTCAAGGTCCTCAGTTCCATCTTCTCGTTGCAAAATTAGCAAGACGAAACCGTCATTTGAATGCAAACTCTTCAATACACCACGTTTGCTCTGAGTTGTACCGAGATAGCGTTTTAGCGGTCTCCACGATGTGGATAAAAGCATGGATGCATCTCTGCGATGCATGATATGTTTGTTCTTCACAACATCGTAAACTATGTATTGTGAGGCATGGGTAAATATTCCCCTCTTCTCAATCTCCGTGATATATCGATTGCTTTTGAATAGCGCGATATGTCCCTTGTACTCGGGGCGGATTACTTTACACTTTGCTTTCATCCTGATTCGCACATCATATACATGGAACAAACAGCTACCTGGGTTTTTGCAACAATCGATACAGTAAATCGTAAATTAGATTTCCATGTAAAAAATCGTTTGGAATGTGGCTGTATCGTAGTTATATCTCAACTACCAATCGTTTAAGTGGAGAGAGGCACCATTATATAAGCTTAGTCCAAGTAAACGCGGTGCTCTCTCACAGAATTACACACAGAGAGACTCCATGTCGCGTGTGGAAACGTTCACCATTCACTCACTCAAGGCCATTGCAACCTGATGATGACAAAACCCAAGGCCGATACAAAAGCGTAAATTCGGGAAATATAAGCTACAAACTACCTCGGGATTACTATTATTTTATGCCTTAAATTCAGCTGCGTGATTGCCATCTGGCCGGTTTGTGTTACCCGATTAAAGCTGGCACTTGAGGTTTCAAAGTTTTATCTTTATTGTGGTTATATATTTGGGAATAAGGCACTGAAACCTGACTCCAAAATGTATGGGTGTAATAAGATCGAATTCTTGAGTATTGAAAAATACCAGAAAACAAGATGTGTTAGCGCGGTCATCTATTGACATCTTCGATGTTGCCCTGAGCAACATTTTGATCTCGATCAAAATCCTCGCTCAGAAACACCCTTCACCTTATCATCGAAAATTTTGACCTTTTGGTTTGCTACATTGCTAAGTGATGTTTATGGTGGCACTATTCATTGGGATACATGAGTAGTGCGTTTGCGTAACTTTCTTTCGAGTTGGAATTTCATTAAATTCCACCAAATTCAAATGACAAGAAACTGACCGTGACGTAGCCCAGGTGTGTCACGGAGTATGTAAGGTTTTTGGGAATATGACCAACCAGCGCTTCCCAATTAGTCAGAAAAGTTTTTCAATCAAACAAACTCGGAACTAGTGCATATGCGTTTGATGTAGGACAGACGCTTTGACCAATGAGTTACGCAGATGGCTGCAATCGGAAACACAAATCACGTTGACCTATCAGCCGCAGCATTCACGTGACTTGCGTGAGTCACTGGGTTCACGCGGTCAGTGCTGCGGCAAAACAATCAGCTGGTCGGGAGGTGTGAACTGTGTGTGTGTGTGTGTGCGCGTGTGCGACCTCTATTATGCACACGGAACAGACAATTAGCTAAATTTGGTTGGCGTGCTAGACTGCGTCGTCGTCATCATCATCATTATGAGGGACTGTATTCCCCCCGAAACTTGAATACCATACAACCATGAAAAGTCGTAAAAGATGGTACGGAATCATATAACTGAGATCTCGAGGCAGTCTTTCTCATGTATAACAACGGAGGCTCCACTTAAATCGAGATAACCACACAATAGCTTCAAAGTGGTCAGCCTTCAGCCACTCGGCTTCTCACTTCGTGTTCAATGAAAGGTGATCGCGCTCTATTTCGAATTAATCAGATCGTTCAATTCTGAAGGGCGTTGGCTTCACTCCATAGTAGGTGATCACGTGGTTTCCATAAATTTATACACCCGTTAAAATGATTTATTTTACACGCTTTGACCACTATATTCACCCATCACCTAGCTGACTGGCCTCATCTCAATTTTATGCAAAATAGTTCTTTTGCCACGCTAATGATAAGTCCAAATCATGCCAATTCATCGTTGCGAAACCTCCACACAGTCAATTGCGGGAGGTCATTGAATAAAAATATCTTTTAGTCATGGCGACGAGAAATTTGAGTCTATTGTTATTTATATTTCCGGTACGCAATGCTGGGGTTGACAAGGAGATTTATTCGTTGTCTTGAGAAAATGGTAAGGTTGAAATTTTCTCGTACCTAGTTTGACCACGTTCACAAGATATCTGGTCGGTATACCCACTAGTTACGTGTACTCAAGGTTTCAAGAAAAAATCCTAAAAGATGGTACGGAATCAAATAAGTGAGATCTCGAGGCACGGTCATTCTCACGTTTAACAACTGAGGCTCAGCTTAACTAGAAGGAAACACACAATCGCTTCAAAGCATTAATCGGTTCAAGGTGGGATCCTGTGTTTGAAGATGCGTTGACTGCGTGGCATTTGCCGAACCGTAGCTTCAGAATTCAATCTTTCATTCCGGTGTTTATGGAATTTACGAGTATTGATTTACTGCGGTTGAAATCAACATCCTTGTTTCGATTTGAATCAAACTAGAACCAATTGAAGAAGCGTCTACAACTCACAGCGTTTCTTTTTCCTTTATTTAGCAAAATAAAACAAAATAATCATATTCGCTTAATGGATCAATAGTTTGTCAATGACACTTTGTCATGATGGGAATCAGGATGGATGGTTTGTTGAATCTCACTTCAAGGTCATTCTCTTGCAAGAACGGTTCCGGAAGCCAGTTGTATGCATGCTTTCGAGTTCAATATTTTTGTTTGAGGGTTTGAGGAAAATAACATTCGAACGTTTTCTTCGATGGGCAATTTATCATCAGAAGGGTTCCCTGATAAGGGGTTATATGTCCCTCCTACATTTAGAACCTACATTGTACACTCATTTCGTTCCGGGATAAACCATCGTGGAGCTAATCGAATTCTGTTTTTTATTTGGGGCAAATCCTACTAGCATTTTAAGTCCCCTATCAACTAGAAAATTTACATGTCAAATTCCAGTTTCATTCGCCCAACGTATTTATCCTTCCGTCTATATTTTTCTCAGCCCTCCATCTCAACCGTGTGCCTATCTACGGGGTCTTCATTCTCGGCTGTGGAGGTGGAACTATCACCGTCTTGTTGATCAAACTGATCCTTTTGCCGCATTTGAGAAGAAGAATTCTCGGTAGGTTCCATGTCTAGATCACAAAAATTCTATCAAAACATCGCATCGATGAATCAAATTATTACGCTTAGTTTAATCGATTGGCATCATTTCCGGCTGTGCAATTTGTTAATCGCTGTCTTTCAATTGGCAATCGGCGGAATATAACAGTTTTAATCTAGCAATGGATGTTTGAAGAAAATAATTGCCCTATTCCCGTTTGGTTCGTTAGATTTGTTTGGATAGTATCAACTCAGCTAAACACGAACACACAACGAAGTATCTTGAATAGAATATACGGCGCAGCCCGTTTTACTGGATTGGGGGTCCAGGATTGGCTAAGATACTGCCAGTGTAATTATGCTTCGGATAGTCCGGTGTTCGTGTTCAGTGGCGTCTTACAATAAGCAACCTTGGAGTGCCGAAGAAGGCTTGTAATGCTGATGTTGGTTAAAATCCGTAAGGAAAAACTATCGTGCTGAAATCGCCTCTGCTCGTTCACGAAATTATTGAGATGTGTTATTTCATTTCAGGTTAGGCCCTCATCCAGTTTGTGGTTTACTTTTCTATAGAATCCGTTCAGTGTTTAATGTCATGCCCTTCACCAACGTTTTGCTTTTTTCATGGTCTGTATGGCCATTCCCCTTCGGTGCATGCTACCGATGTAATGCTGTGTCTCAGAATGACAATGATACAACGAGCGGTGAGGTGGAAGTTGAACTTATCATGTAGCACTAATACTCACAGGTTTCGAACGTCTAGAAACATCTGGGACTACTTTTAATCGCATTGCTAAAGCTCAACCTCCAATTTAGCAGCATGATATATTGTGGATAATTCAACTTCATATATTTGCAGGATTCTAAGCTATAATAGGCCCCCACCGTCGTTTTACATCTTAAATTGTTGGGATATAAGAGAGAATAACCCAATTTTTCCAGCTATGCACCGCTCACGGCGATTAAACACGCATCAACATATCGTTTGACAGTTAGGACAGTATTACTTTACGGGAGTGAATGTTGGACAGTTCGTGCAGAAGATGTTAGGAGGCTGGAGGTCTTCGACCAAAGTTGTTTGGGAAGGATTGCTCACGTTCGGTGGCAACACCACGTTTGCAACTCACAGGTCAGGCGCCTTCAGACAGCCATTACCGACGTCGTCTCCGCTGGTTGGGGCACGTCCTGCGCATGAAACTCGAACGGTTACCACGCCGAGCGCTTTATGCGTCAGCTGGTACAGACAGGAAAAAAGTGACTGGTGGTCAGCCACTAACTTGGAAGAGTGGCTTGAAAAGGCTAACTTCTGGCTTAGCCAAGGTTGGATGAGGTGCAAGAGAAGGTGAGAGTGTTTGGCTCGACACATTGACAACGATGGCAATAAACCGACACCAATTAAAACAGTGCATCATCTCTATTCTTCCCTGACATTTTTCTATCGGTCATTAACTATATTGAAGAAAAACAACAAAAAATTCAAAAAACGACGTGTGTAAATTGACAAAAAAATATTCACTTTTCTTTTTTCTCACTGTTCCCTATCCGTTTTGTAAATTTCATTGTTTCTGTTGAACGGCACCATATTTGTATCATATTGTGGAATGATGACTCTCCTCCCTAATCTCATTAGTCAACTGAACAGCGAAATATATCGAGAGAATTATTGCTAAAATTCATCCTCCTGCCTAGTCGCGATGTCATTTCTCCGGTTCTCTCCTGGGTAGACGGATGCGAACCTAGATACCCGCCTGCCGTTTTCTACGCAATAAATGTAACCCATGTTCACGCCCTTGATTTTCGCACCCATCAAGTCACTCCACTCTCTTTGCCATCAGCTGGCGAATCAATGACCCCAAAATGTTTGCAAAATTTGGACAACAGTTGTCAGTGTTTGTGTCTCACGAAACTGAAAACGTGCTGCAAACGAAAGCAGCAACGGAAATCGATTAAAGTGACAAATCACTCGAGCAATTCCACAACGAAAACTATTCCCCTCCCGGAGGTTGTCGTGCAGGACTCGGGAAAAACGTCAACCGAATTGCAGGTCCGCAACACCACAGACACCCTGAACGGCTTCGGGGTGAATCGCTCCTGTGCTGAGAAGGAACTGGACAATGGTGGATCTCGCGCTGTGGTATTGGAGAAAGCTCCGCACCGAGGTATGTCACCGTCGTGACCGGATCGAACTGGTCTAATATTCGTCTATTTGCTCACATCCCTTGATTTTTTGTATCGATTGCGTTCGTCCAGTTTTGATGCTAAGAGCACCAGATGAATAGTTTAGAAAGTTTGCATTTTAAAGTGAATGTTGTAACTGGCTCGCACCTTTGCCTGGATGGTTTCTCACATTAATCTGTGTTATAATAGACATCACGTGACGCTTGTGTGTTCAGTAGTTGCAAACAACCGAGTTGAAGATGAGTGAGGATACTTTTGGAACGTAAGACCACCTTTTCACGGTTGGACTCAATATCACTGCAATGCGTTGTGGGTCATGAACTCGCCAAGCGCATGCGATGCTTATCGGTGGTCGAACTTTGCGAATGCATGCCGCCATGAACGATGGTGTAACAAGACAGATTCACCGGTTGAATTACGCAGTTCTTCGGCGTTGAAACGCTTGCTTCAATGTTGAGATCAAGGGTGATCCTTGGTCAAAAGTCAAACACATGTTTTGTTGAACGAGCGTTCACATGATTTACCTTTTCTACTTTCGAGAATGAGAATCTCTCACCGTGATAAAGGATTATTTTCCTTGAGATTTCACGATATAGATTATTTCTCAACGTGTGTGATATGAATTCACGATTCATGCTTGAACAGTACTTTACATACAGTTGCTTACAAACGTCTGAATTTCGTGTATTGCCTGATACGTGATTAGAACCTGATTTTTCAACAAATATGGTAGATTCGCTGGTCGCAAGCTTTGACGAAAGATGAATATGATAATTCGCATTTGGTCACGCTCACATATTAACAAGCGCCGCATAAAAACAAATCAATATAACTAGAGCAATAGGGGAAAGAAAAATGGGTGACATTGGGAATTATTTCGCCACTCATCACCTCTATTTTCATCACCATCTATGTTACCTCCTACTATCATTGCGCGGATGTATAATCGTGCTGTACTTTGTGCTGTGCGGCTAACACCGGGCTTAATTGAGGTAGTGAGCTGCATGCTGAAACAGGCTGATGTCTCACTACCATTTCCTGTTCTTTGTTCTTCCTCATATCTGTCTAGGCCCGGGTAACCTGACAGTATTTTAGCCCACGTGCAGTCTCTAACTGTGCGGCACTTTGCCTGGATCAGGCTTGTGCTTTCATACCATACCATACATCGTTTTCATCAATAAAATGCATCCTCACCGATGTGAACAACGCGGCGACGATTTTTTAAAATATTTTTTGACCATGATGGCGTGCTAGCAATATGAATGGACTGCATGTTCAAATGACATGTCCTCTTATCAACGATTTCACTAAACTCACCTATTTCTAATGGTCGATTTGTTACCAAGTCGCTAAATGAGACCACTACGTTTTAGAACTCGTCAAACATTCGCCACCATCCTCTCTCGTTCAAAACGATGGTTGCTGATAATAATACCCCGAATTTTACTGCTGATCAAAATGACGTTCACACTTTGCACATGGTTTTTTCATATTAACCTTGATGTTCTCGGTTTAAATTAGCTCGAAGGAAGAAATCACTCACTGTCTGACCTAATCCTTTTTCTCCTCAGCCTTCGAAGTCCGTCCGACTGAGCTGGATCCATCGGCTAGATCTCCTGGCGTGAATTCGGTCGCATTTCACGAAACCCCACTGGAGCACGGATTTTCCATGACCAGGCGAGGCGTGTTGGCGCAACCCTCACTGCCAGTTATCGGGGAGGTAAGTCGTTTCACAAACAACTTCTCCAGCATGGTCACGCGAGTTTACCGGTATAGTGCTCAAATTTGTTCATCACAAGGTGGCCGATTTACATTGAAGCAGGATTCACACAGCAATATTTAAGGAATGTGTTCCGATGAATGCTTGTACACCTTAACTAAATCTAGTTCTGAGGAATAAGCAGCTTGTTTAATGAGTTTTATAATGTTGAAAGAATCACGCTACTGACGTTACCGAAGATGATGAATGTCTACATCCGTGCAACGATGGAGTATGCGGTAGAGTTCTGGCCTCCTTGACTGCCCTCTCCGAAAAATGCATCATAGCACGACAGAGTTAGTGAAGGATCTCCCTAATGTTCCGTGAGTTAGATTATTGAGATTACCATGTGTCTATGTAACTTCACCGAAAGGAGGATATAGCATGATATTATTAATAACCAAAACGTTGTATCTACCGAAGAACCCCATAAAGGCGATTGTTTCAAGAGTGTAGAGAGAAAGTGACCCTATTTGTCTACTTCCCAAGTTCTCGTATTAATTATCAGTGCCATTTTCGCCACACGAGCTTCATTTTTCTGGAATTCCTTACCTCATCATACGTGGTGATATTTGAAACGAAATTGGATTTGCAAACGTGAGCCATGCTCATTCAAACGTAGTTTATTGGTGTTGTAACGTGTTCGCTTCGTTAACCTTAATTCCTCGAATCCTTCAAGTCATCAATTAGGATGTGAATTGGCACAATTTCACCAGCCCATCAAACGATTTTAATCGTTTCCAGGAAGAAACGTTAGAAGTTCGAGAGCTAATCAAAGATCGACCAATCGAGGCCAAAGTGTTCTGGCTGCTTCAAATCATGACTTCTGTACTCGGTTCGTTTGCTCATGGTGGAAATGACGTTAGGTAAGTCAGTCTGGAATGATATACACTTTGTTTTCTACAGTTCAGTGTTTTGCTGTTCTGCATTGTTCCGCATACCTTTGGCGTTTATGTGTTTTGTCATTCATCTCCTCTTTTGTGCGATCATGAACAAAGCAGAAAGAATGTTGTTTTGTTGTCTTATCCACAGTGAACCGTTTTTCGGATTTCGATTCGAGTTCATTTTCGCCTCGCATTGAGTGAGCAGCTGCCATTAATCGTCACCTTATTTTGATTACGAACTTGTCTTCGTTTACTCATCTTGTTCGATAACTCAAGGTTATTCACGTGAACAATATCGCTATCGAGAGCACCGTTTTGCCGCTATGTTGAGCACCTCCATTAGGTGTCATTTTCATGGGTGGAATGTTTGCTTGATGGCTCCATGCCTAATTTGATATGGTACTAGTCTGATGAGTTGTTTGAGATTCATGTAAGAACTTTTCCTGCATTTTTTCATGTCTTCAGCGTCAAGCATATCCTCCGAAATGATAGTCACTTTTTGGGTGGTTGAAAATTCTGTATGAAAAAATGTCGAGATGCAACATATGAGTTTTGATACCTCATCATGCTACTGGGGTTCAATGGCATATATTCGAATTTGTAAGCACAAAACTCTACAAACGATATTGTGCAAGTGTGAAGCGCATTTACTACAAGCGCTAACCACATGCTTGCGGAATGTATGCAGAACAATACTAGCCCCAGGTTCAATACGAGAACAAGAAGTGCCGAAACAACATACGACCACTGTATTGTTGTGCTCACATCCCCATCCCTTACACACAACTACCGGCTTCGAGCTCTTCGCCAGGAATCACTTTGTGATTCTGTATTTGAACATCGTGGTTCTTTGTAAGAACCATCTATAAGAGTGGAACACAAGTTTAACGTTGTTTACCGCTTTTCCACTGTTTCAAGGCTCACTGAACCTGATCTTACTGTCTCCACCTGATGACGGCAAACAGCCAGAAACCGGTAGTGGTGTGTATGGGATGGGGGTGGGAGCACCACAATACATTGGTCGTTTATATGCACCTCGAGAGCTTGACCAGGAATCACTACGTGATTCTGTGTTTGAACATCGTGGTTCTTTGTAAGAACCCTATACAACAGTGGCATACAAGTTTAACATAAGACCACATTTTCAAACCTGCGTTTCTGAAGGATTGCATAAACACATATTGGGCGAGACTATCCTCGAAAACATGAACAAATGGACAACATCGGTGCATATTGAACGACCTTCAAGTAGTCAAGGTCGGCCAATCGAGCCCCAAGTTGTGAGCGCTAAAATTAAACCGGTTTACACGAAATTGATTTAGAAATTATTAACGCAAAGTGACATGCCAACTACAGTGTTGGGATAACGGGATTCGCCTATATGAGATAGGCGTGAGTCTTATCCTCGCTCAGGTGTGTGGTAGAACTTTTTGCCCAATTTTGCTTTTTCTTGTGTTTCGATATTAGTGGGTAAACTCGAATAGCCTCGAAAAGGATATTACCTCTGTTTAAACGTCCTTTCAGCAAGTTATATCAATGTAACCACCCAGGTTTTGATTAGACTTTAGGACATGAAATGCGATTTCTCCACGATTAACATGACGAAATCCTCCAGAATATAATATCAACCACAGGACAGTTTATTACGCGTTCCAGATAATTTTCGAAACAATGCGAGTGGCGTTAAGTTCTTGGTTGAGCAAATTCCCCAAAATCATACAACCTAGAGTGTGTGATTGCAAACTAATGACAAGCATTGGTTTGTGTTAAATTAACAGCCAGCAATACAACGATTGTCAAAATACACGCAGCAAAATGTGAATTCTACCGCCTAATTTGGGGCCCGCCCACATTTTGGACAATTTTTAAACTTTAAAATGATAATCTCAAAAAAACAATCCATACACTCGAATCACTTTGGCATCATTTTGATTCCCAGTAATGCGATTGGCCCACTTATGGGACTGTGGATTGTGGGCACGACACAAGATGTTGCTTCCAAGATGGCCAATCCCTACTGGATTTTGGTGTACGGCGGTGTTGGCATATCCGTCGGACTTTGGGTTTGGGGAAGGCGTGTGATTCGGACGTTGGGTAATGATCTGACAACCATTACACCCTCGAGGTAGGTTTAAATTTTTTGTGATATTGCTTTACCAGAGAACTGACTACTTACAAATTGAAAGTAGTACATAATTCCAAATAACACATATCCCTATCGATGTAAATGTATCTGAAATGATGTTCGATAGTGAGATGGATAGACTAGGACTATTTCTCACTAAATTTTACAAAACATGACAATATCATGAGCGGAATTTATGACACGGCACTTTAGTACAAACGAGAAAAATTAAAAAAAATTACATTTAACAGTTTTCTAATCGGTAACATATTCCGCGATGTTTTATTTCAAGCTCGGTAAAATTAGCTTCTTATAAATTTGTGATTTAATAGTTCGGGCGACGAACTTGAAACCAGTCAACTGGAAACAAACGAAATTCTTACAGTTAAATAGCCGTGTTGTTTTAATCCCAACCGGCTTTAGTCCGGGAAAGTCCTTTTGCGAATTCGGGGAAATTCCTCATTTGCATCTTGATATGGAAACTTGTGGGGACTAAGCGGAGTCGCGCGATCAGAGCAGTTCAGCACTGGGGATTGCTTGAGAAAATGTAAAATATCCCAGTGACAGTGTGATGGTTCATTTCGGTTGCAGCATGATTATGCAAACGAGTGCCAGCTGACTAGATCACAACACCGATTTCGTGGATGTTGCTTACCAACACTATGACTTGCTTTTCGTGTTGCTGGCGGCTGGATTAGCCAGCCTCATTGATATATCAAATCACGCGAACCATCGAAGGTGAGATCGTTGCTGATCAATATGCAGTCGCATTTCCACCTTCGAACGCCTTAGATGGTACCCATTCCAAGGGAATCTACATCATTCTTCCTACCCGACAGCTTGATTTTCACTTGACCACCTTTTCGCCCAAGGTCAAGTGGATGTTGCATATTTTATAAATCTCTCTGCGAGTATTACCGTTCTATTAATTCATCTTGAAATTTGCACATCGGCAGAATAATATGCAAGGTCATTGCAGCTAGCATATGGATACAATTATTCTTGACTTATTCGTGAAATACACGAGGATACTTTACTGGGCGCTTGTCGTGGATAGTATTACTCGTTTATACGTTTGCTTTCCTAAATACACAAACAATTTCTTTGCATTGTTTCAAACATTAGCATACACCGACTCTGACACAATCACTTGAGCACCAACATCGTCACCACACCAGCATACTCGAGGATGGAACCAAAAATATTAGTTTGATCTCTTACACCTCATCAAGCATGATTTCTGTATTCATAACACCCACCCCGGAGAAGTAGACATTTGCAAAAACATTTTCAGGTTGATTATTGATCCATCCACGTTGTTCATCATCCAACAAGATATTTCCTTCCATTTTAGTTTCGCTTTATGAATCATCCATCCATCCATCTTTCATGATTACATCAAATTCTCAATAAACTCATGCTTCCCGAAACACCGTACGGTTCAAATAAGTTTACTTTGAAACCACAGTGTTCGAATGCAAATCACATAGTGATTGCGGGTCAATCTTTCAAAGCGCTTATAAAAGTTCAATCCACTGCTCTGCTCACATATCTTCTTGCATTTACTCGCTACAACAGATTACATGCTATTTGCCATCGTCAGGTTGAGACGATAAGATCCGGTCCACTGAGTCTTGAATCAATGGCAGCATCGTAAACTAAATTAAACATTACAGCCGCCGGCGTGCAACTAACGCCCTACAACCGAGTTCTGACTATCGTTGCAAGCGCTGCGGGAGAGATTGTTCCTCCCGAATCGGACTATTTAGTCATTCAAAAAGCTGTAGAACTCGAAAATGCATGCGATTGTGATGTACATCCATGACCACCACCACCAACAACAGCTACTGTTAAATAGGGTACCTCAAGGTATACATGGTGTCCAATTCAAAACGCACAGTGGTTCCCGGTCAAGCAGTCAGGACGCAAGCATTTAACGACAATCACAAACTGCACCCACTCCGTTCGCTCTCACATCATACTTACTTTTTACTTTTGTGTGACTATCTCCTCCTAGAGGATGAGTCGGCTTCAATGAAGGTTCTTGGGGATTTGGGTACAAAGCGGCGTCCCCAGCACCACTCGGCGTTTGTTCGAGTCAGCTTCTCTAGTCTTTGCACAACCAAGTGCGACCTGCAAGGCAGCAGGGAGTTGCCAGAAAGAGGTGGTCTACCAGACTCTGTTCCAGGTTTTTCCTCGGGGTTTTCTCCCGAAGCCTTTTCCGCGATCGGGTATTCCGCAAGGCAGCGGAGGTCTAAAATCAGGGTTTTCCTTCCCTTAGATGAAATGCCCTCCCAGGCTAACGAGCTCCATCTGCCCGAAGCAAACTGGTTTTCAGGCGCCAGTCACTCGCCTTCGCCCCTTCTCCTGTTGGTAGAAGCAGTTCCGCCGGGCTCGGGGAGCCACTCGTGCAGGCCAGAAGCTGGGCTTGGTTGTCAGAAGCTATTTGAGACGCGTGCCATATGGGAGCATTTTATAAACAGTAGGAGCTTATCTCCACTGCCACCCCCGGCTTTGACAACCTTTGGAACCTCTCCCATCATACACCACGATTCGTCGTCTTTCGTTTCAGTGGCGTCAGCATCGAGCTGGGCTCCGCGTTGACCGTGCTGCTTGCAAGCAAACTCGGATTACCCGTATCCACCACCCACTGCCAGGTCGGGTCGGTTATCTTCGTGGGCCGCTTCCGTTCCCGCGACAACGTGGATTGGAGATTGTTCCGCAACATCATCATCGCTTGGTTGGTGACTGTCCCTGTGACGTGCGCCTTGTCGGCGTTGTTCATGTATTTGTGTACATTCACTTTTTAGTCTCCCCCAACCCACCTTGAACGAGGAATGACTTCTTTTGTCGATGCCTTCGTGTGTGTGTGTGAACGGAATCCGACGCTGTTCCATCAGAGAGACATTTTCTACGTGTGCTTTTTAGACGTATTTTTGTTCTATTAGTTGTCACACTTACACTAAGATTCTACTCCGAAAAAAATACCACGTTTTTTCCTAATCAATTAACGGTTTCCCGTAAATCAAACATCATCGCATCGATGGTACCTCCCCGCCCACTCTCGGTAGTTTTGCTGTCAGATTTGAGGAAATAACAATCCGTGCTACCCTTGCTTCCAAGAACTCAAGGTTGATTTTCCACTTTTCTGTTCCCGTACGAGTTTTATGTTGAGTCTTTTTCACGCGCATTGATTGAACATTATTTTGAAAATACACTTTGTGCTCTCAAAACCGTCATCTTTTTGGCTACACAATGAATCCGGTAAGTGTCACGGCTTTGGAAATGTAGATGTATCGTGTATTAGCGGTAAGCCTCCAGCAGGGGCATAGGAAATCAAGAACGGTGGTAGGTATGCAGTCAACGCGACAGATGAGTTCTTCACTATATTGCTCTTGGAGCTTGTGTGATCAACTTGAAGTGGAAGTTATACTCATAGTTGACTTTTTACAACCATGTATTGTGCACACGTGAGCAACAATGTCAAATGAACTTCAGCGCGTTTTACGCTGTGCTGATTAAATAGGACAATCGAACTCCTCTTGGCCTACGTAGGATAATACCTCTAGGAGTTCAATAGGTCGTTTGCCGATATGACCGATCAGAGTTGAGGATGTCATCCAGTTTGATGACGAAACGTCCGCAATCAACCATACCAATTCATTCGACGTTCGAAGCTCAACCATTTGCAATTTTCGCGGTAGTGTTTCTTCACGTATAGATAGTTATATCATCTGCAGAGAATAATACCTTGCCTGACATCATTTTTGATAAAAAAAATTGCACAAATATGAATAATTGTTGTACACAATTCCGAAATATCTTAGCCCCGTTAGTTATGTACTTTTACGCATGTGGGCCGCTGTGTCAACTGACCTTGACCGTGTTCACTTGTATTAGATTGACGTGGAAACACACTAGTATTAAAATCGACCACTGATCCTTGTCATTTCCACGGGACGTGACACAGCGTAGGCGGGCGTGCGTTATTTGCACTTTTGCCTCCTATAGAAACCCGAGAGGGCAAATCAACCAATCAGGTGATGCGTGTGTGTGTTCGAAGTGATTTACTACAGAAACCCAAGAAGTTAAGGGTAGACATTACGTGTGTGTATTTCTGTCAGCCAATAAGAATTGACCGTCGTACGAGTAAAATTTGAGTGTTATCTGGCGTGAAGGTTTTCCTCGTTTCATGAATAAATGAAATTTTTCGTTTTTTATTAAAAACACGTTAAACATTTAAGATTGACAGGCATACAGTTGATTCCCAATGTGAAACAAACAAGCTATCGCATAGATAGCAATTTTTCTAGATGACCTGAAGAGATAGTAAACAACCAATATTAGACTGCCTATCACCAAGCTTCTTTTCCAGAGCTTAGAACATATATATATAAATAGTAACTGTTGTATTACATGCTAACTGGATTAACTTAACCACGGTTAAAGATTCAGGGTGTCCGATGTTTGAGAAGTAGCTTTATATGAAGTGAATGAAAGGTTGCATTTTTCACATCAATATATAAGTTTGCTCCTGAAAATCCTTTCAATAGGTAAATGCACAACACCCGACGGTAATGAGTTCCATAAGAAAATAAATGCGCACCAGATAAAGGCACCGACGGCAGTTTCGGTGAAGATGTGGAATATCAAATGACATTGTAGGAGTTTTCTAGGACTCAACGGACTACAGGTTATGGAAATGGTGTTAATATTGGAATAAATACGTGTCAGAGCAGACCTCACCTTATGCGCAAAAGACATATGGAATGACTTGCCCTGTTCACTCTGGAGAAAGTGTCAAAATCGTCGTCTGAAAAGTGTGGATGAAGAAATAATCCTCTCGGACTTGCATTGTTGATAGATATAGACGAACGGAGCAAACCTATGTTTCATGATATACGAACAGCGGTGTATAATCTGTCTATTTTTGGACCATAAATTTTTGAATCTTGACATCGGTAATGACCGTATCCGAATAGTGCGGATGCATGCTGTGGCATGTTGAAACCATACGCTTCAATGTCCTTATCCCAACATGCGTTGTCTTGCTTTGGACGGACTACTTTGCCACTTACTTCGCACACCCCTTACTGTTCTCTATATAAACACACCCTGTCCAGCTATAGGACCTGCGAACCTGTGTCCTGAGTCTCGACTTGGTTATTTCATAGCTATCCTGCGTTGTTCTGTTCCCTTTCTCGGTGGGATTGTTCTCTCGTATCATTTAGTTGATCAGCAGGCACAACTGTCTGTCGAACCCAGTACATAACACAAGCAAATGAAGTGTATGGGATTCAAGAATCAAAGCATTCAAGAATGCAATACGATGAACCAGTGGAGCTGTGAAACCTAGAAATAGCACCTGCTGCTTCAACTAGGGATTCAAATTGTATGGGGTCGGCAACGGTTCCGAAAATTTCTGCAAAATCCTGAACTAGCGACCGTCAAAATATGCTGCGTGTAGGCTATGCAGCGCTTTTTAAAGGACGGCCAGATGCCATGATTGGCTTAAAAATGAACGCATTCTGATTCGTGCCCCTTGAACGGATTCTGATTGGTCAGCTAATATATACTTCGTGCCCGTGGAAAGTAATTGTAACGGACTCCGCGTAGGCGTACTATAGGCTGTTTAGCGATAAAGTCAAATAAGTCGTGGAGGGTTGACTGCTACTTAATCATGTTCCCTGTCCTGACTATCACCCTTGGTCTGACGAAGCTTGTGTTACCCAAAACTGCTCTAACCGATTGCACTCTAATATCTTTGCATTATGAATACACGATCGGTCCCAAACATATTCCAATCAATCATTGTCAACTAACTGTTGTATAGCTTGATACGTTGCAAGCTGATTACTGTGAAGATTTTACCAAATTATTTTACAGACGGAAATTTGATTTACACAAATGGACCCGATTTAACTTCAATTCGGAACTAAACTCTAAGTACGATCAAGTTAGGAGACATTATTTCTAACCAGCCCGAATAGTTAATTGGCGAAAACTTGAACCACTGAAAACAGCACGATTTAATGAACGGTTTGAACTTGGAGACTGTCAATCATTAGTTCGAGATTATGAATGAAATTACTTTTCAGTGATGATGATTGCATGTTAGTTGCAGTGCATTACTCAGAGAGTTCAGCCAATTAATTACAAAAACTTCTGGAATTGGTATATTAACTGGAGCGCAAGAAAGCGCGAGAATCTGCTTTATCGGACAACTCGATTTCTAGCTATACCGGAAAACAGAATCGTCTCTGGCAGCAATACAAGCTATCCCTTACTTTTGGTACTTGTACCTGTTACGAAACAGCTTGGAACGCTTGTGTCAAATTATAAAATTTTGCTTAAATGCCAAGTTATTTTATCTTCAAGTATGTATGTAGAAACGTAACTTAAAATATTTATTAGTTACACCAGGTCGAAAGGCGAATCTAAAGAAAGCAAAACTAAACATTATCTGATACCGAACCTCTATAGAAACTACCTTCTTGAGGATTTTCTGTAGTGTTCAACGACCGGATATTTATTCAGATGCACGGTCAGGGCTGCTTAGCACCTCATTTGCTGGTGTTTCTTCACGAGATGAATTGTCCTGCAACAAGGCTGAGGACGCATTATTTGTAACAGCGAAGCTGAGGGACAGGATGACAAAACATCTGGCCTCAGTGCTGCCCAGACCGCTGTGTAAACTCTTTGATGCATGTTTGCTCTTGGGAGTGGATATCGGTGGGTAAAATAAAGGCATATTAAAACCAATACACCAAGGTAACCACAGCTTAACTCCAGATAACTATAGGTTCGTCAACTAGGCTACAGTCGTCTCAAAAATATTTTAAGTGCAGGGCACGCTAGCATCACAATATATTGGTCTTTTCTAAGCGCCTCAAGCGTTTGACCACGAACCATTTTGTGATTCTGTAATTAAAAACTGTGATTCGCTGTACGGTCCCTAATTAGCAGCGGTTTCTGTGTAAAACACACTTTTCCACTGTTTCAAAACTCACTTAACCCAATATTTACTGTCTCGACCAGATGACGCTAAAGAGTCAGAAACCATCTGTGAATTGTAAGTACGGGATGTTTGAGCACCAAAACATATTTGAAAAATATTGTGCAGAATATTTATCAGCATCTCTGTCAGCATTC
>JACCGJ010011758.1:0-34386 GCA_013407085.1 Atriophallophorus winterbourni | reverse complement strand
CGGAATCAATCAGGGTTCATTAACATGGTCATACGTGAAGTCAATATAACAGTTACACAAAACAATAGGTTTTATTTTGCTTCACATTATTAAGTGGAGGCAGTAAGAATAATTTTAGAGTAAAAGTGGTAAACTTCTTTCAAGCTACTGCTTAAAAAAGATGTCACAACGATCCGCAATTTCAAAATAATGATCACTTTGCTGTTTCATTGCTCGAGGCGCTGATGGATTACCAAAGTATTGTGTTGCTTACATCATCCACACTTACACAACACAAACGGTTTCTTTCTTTTGGACATTTTTAGCTGGAGGCAGTAAGCTTGTTTCATTGAGTCGTGCGTCACTGGGCAACCATCAACGCCTCGACTGTTTGACTAGGGATCATTGTGCGATTCTGTTTTTGAACGTCTCGGATCGTTGTAAGAACCATATTAAACATTAGCTTCAATGTCACGATTACTTCATTCAAACAACATTTGAGGAATAAAAGATTCGTTTAAACATATGTGTAATCAATTACACTCGAGGCTGAACTGTCGAAGGTATTTTTATTCTGTACGTGTGTTTTACTTGGAACTCCCTACCCTGTAACGTTGCACATTCACCCAACTTGGATATATTCAAATCGAACTTGGACAACTTCACGTAGACCAATCCAAACATTGAAACAATATATTCTGCATCATAAAGCTTTGAACCCATGCATCGGATGATACTATACATATTTACCCTATCAAACCGGTTGAAAAAAATTTCTGCTCTATGTATTTTTACGTGATTCCTGAACTGATCAGTAGGCAAACAAATCCCGTTTTACTACCTATGTTATTTGTAATTCGCATATTATTCTGTGGTTTTTGTAAAGCTATGTGCTTTTTAGACCATTAAATTGAATTGAATTGAATTGAATTTATCTGCATATCGATATACAGAAAGTAATTGATTATTTGTGATAATATTAACTCACTTTTAGATTTTTCATAACAAAATATTTCAATTTCTACAGGAAAATTACTAGTTATGAACAATTTTGACACCTCTCCAGTTCGCGCGCGTTACATTTGCACTGTAAGAGGTAAATCATTAGCCGCGCGTTTAGTGAGCTATCAAACCATCATTACGATGACGCAATATGACGCAAGCATTGTCATTCCGCTCACATTGGTGGAGCGCACAGATTCCGAGCGCACGGTCCAGGCAAATCAGCCATTTTCAATTGCATGTCTAGCAATTTCAAAAACAATCATCGCTCCTACTTGGAGATTCACCAAGATCGGGACAACAACCTCAACTGACTTGTCACAAGTAAATTACGATATTACAAGCGAACAGAGACTTTGTTAAATAAATATGTAATATATCGAGTTTAGTCATTTTGATGACTGTTTGACTTCGAAACCATACGCCAAGCTTTCCACAAAATTGTTATCATTGCATTTTCGTATAGGAAACTTAGTTCAAATAGAAAATAAATCAGTTCAAGCTATTTTAAATATGAATGCAATTAAAGCTTGTAGCGAATAGCATAGACATTCACAATTATTTCTGATTAGATAACAGATAAAGTAATTAAAGTTTTTTCGTAAAATTTATTCTTTACAATGATGTATTCGGGCAAATTCATCATATTCCTCACTTTAATTATAATTGCAATAGGGATTATAGCCTTTTAAGCAAGATATATGACAGTGATGATTATTTGACTTTGGTGGAGACGCATTTAATTTCTAGCCATCATTGAAAATAAGGTCGCACGCATAACTTGTCGTCCTTTTCTGACAATATACAATGTAATTCGTAATATAACTGATGGAAAACAGGTTTTCCTCAAAATGTTCATCACACAATCTGCTTCGGATTATCGATACACTTCCGGTTCATTATTCCAACGTTTCAGGTCATGGCTTAATTTGGTAGATTTTTAAACATCTGCACTTTACACAAAACGTTTGTGTTCATCGGTTCACAATTAACGATGTCATCCACACGTTTAATATGCACTAATATATAGTGCACAACTCTAATCGCGTTATCCAAAGAGTACCACAGCTTTTGATAACGGCGATTGGTCTAATGCGTTTAATAAGCAGAGAACAAGAAATCAAACATGCATATCTAAGACAACAAAATAACTAATCAGAGCACTGATCTGAAATATGTCAGTTCCAGTTATCGCTCATTAATTTAATATATATAGTCTTTATTATAGAGTAGATAATCATTACATATATCTTCAGAAAACAGATTCGTATCATAATGACTTCATAACCACCGAGTGACTGCGCTGATTATAAACCTTTATATTGTATGTAATATTTAATATAAAATAGGTATTATTTACGTATACCTGCATACATCATCACCACCGGTTAAATGAGCCTTTCAAAAGAGACTAATAGAATTTTGAATCGTTGATGAAAATATCCATTTCTACGATACATTTAATTTGCCCTCCTTTCGACAGGCACGTCTTCCCGAGACTAGACTAAGACAACGTGATTCGGAACTCTTCGTGTCGAAAGCCGAAGCTGCGCACGAAGGAACGTATACTTGTACGTATCCGGGGTTACCTGGTGAAGAATACTTGGTAAAAGTTGATGGTGGGTGAAAACAACAAAATATTCACAATTAATACCAGTAACGACATTAAATTCATATTCAAAGAAACAGCCATTGGTTAAAAGAATTTCAACGTAATACACAAATGTTTCCAAATTAATTAAAGTAAAATTATCCAGAGAAAATTTGAGAGAAAATCTGGTCACAACATTTTCAGAGCCACCACACAATTGCATGAATGAAAATAAAGGGATTAATTTGAACACTGGGTAGGATTTATTAAATTTGAAATGATTCCTTTCGTTTCTTAAAATTAAATAATTTCTACCCTTTGTGTTTCATGCCTTTCTTCAGTAAGGTGACTTCTAATTGATTATTCTTAGTTTACAACGTTGCTCACACTCCAAAAAATTATCTTGGCGATTGAGTGATATATGTTTGAGACCGATCGTGTATTCATAATGGAAACAAATTGTATGCAATTGGCTAGAGCCTTTTTCATTATGTTTTCAATCTGATGACGCTTCTGTGGCTTTCCAAATTTTCTTGCCGCTGTGTATAAATGTTAGCACACAAACCTTATTATTGAAGGGTGGCAGATGAATATTTTGCCAAAAGTAATGGCATTATCCACAATAATAATAAAGTATAGATTCAAATAATGTTGAAGTATTTTAGTTTATTAAACTATCATTTAGGAAATTCCAAACAAATACACACCACAAAAATTCCCTTCTTAATTCTGAGTTTAGAATTTGTTGGGAGTTCGACGTTTTCCAAGAAGTTGGGAACATTATTATGATGATGATGTGCGAGCATAAGATTGTCTCACAGTCCGTTTTGTGTAATAGCCCTCAGGTTCAGTTGTTTCAGACACTCGATGTATGACAAATTTTGAGAATTGCGAATTATGTTTTGAGATTCTTTCCTCGTCATCAAAATCATTCAGTGTGTATTTTGTACATTAAAGGTAAACCTATATTTCGAACCAAACCGCAGGATGAGACATTTGTGATTGGTAAACCTGTTAATCTCTCCTGCGATTATACAAAGATTGAGGGAAATATTCCCATCACAATTGAGTGGTTCAAAGATGGGATTCAATTAACCAATTCGGATTCAACAACAATCGGTTCGGATGGAAAGGTTCGTTACATATATCAACTAATTTATGTAGACTCGAAAAATGTTTGAAGATGTTTAAGAGCAATCGAGTAGTCATTTATGTGAGAACGTAATTTGAATACAGTCGGTTAGAACAGATTTCGGTAATGTTTTTTCCTACGAATCCGTAGCTTCTTCAGATCAATGTGATTAGTCAGAACATACAACCCCATTAAGTAGCACGTTCCGTGTTCTGACTACCACTCTTGGTCTAACGAAGCATCTGTGCCTCAAGTGAAACGGTGCACAAAAACTGCTCTAACCGATTGTTTTTCAAATGATGTATTTATAATTTCGATTATATTATCATGAATACAACCTTTGATGCCTCATTCACACACCATTTTTGGCCAGAAATGTTCAAGTAACGCGTAGAGAAAATACGCATATGCATATGAATATAAAGTGTTATCAAATAACGAAATCTCGCCAAGTGTTTTTGATAGTTTCTCTTTTATTTCTATTATTCAATGAGTTCCCGTGATTTAGCATCAGATTCAAAATACACAAAAATCCTGTTTTCCTTTTGGTTTAGATGCTACCGCATTGTTTTCACAGAAAATCTATTCTCTTTTTATACGAATTTTCATTTCGAAACTGCAGTTTATTGAAGAGGCCCATTGCTAACTACAAGTTCGCTGATTTAGTTACTGTTAGTGTTGGCTTAATTGCATGAATCCAAACTACGGTGAAGCTCAATTTACTTGCTATTCGAAGTAGTTCGGCTGATTCTCACTGGCAAATCTTCAAAAATATTAAGATGAAGTATTTCGCAAAGGCATTATACGCCAACCTATTCGTGAACGATTGCACACATGTAGATTAAAATCAAAATCAAATCATTATATAGCATCTGTTACAACCATCTTTCACGTGTTTTCTCAGCAAAGTGTTACGTGATTCTGATTTAATTATAAAGCATTAATTATAATGTATTTAAAGAAACATTTTATATCACAGTTTTGCGAATTCTTGCGTATCTAACTGTCGTCAATGAACTTCTCTACTATATTGTATTACAAAACGAGTTTGCCAAACACCTGTGAATCGTTTGAAGTATGAAAATAAAATATTAATAATGATTTCCTTATCTTTTGAAAGTTTCTCCTGCTGCGAAGAATATTACAAAAAACGCCGTTTATGATTCAATGTAAATTGTCCAACAGCCACGGATCGACGATACACAACGCCAGGATCACTTACGGTGGAGCAGAATCAGTTGACATCCCTTTACTTGGACCAGGCCCCATCGCAGCTATCTGCATAGCTGGAGTGCTAGCCATGGTCATTGTGATTTTGACGATTGTGTTCAGAGCACGCCTTCTGAGTGCAATCAGAAGGTGGCGAACACAATCAACAATGTTTCGCTCTAAACCGACACATCCCATAATGATAGAATTAACTAACACGTGAAGTCGGTCGTGCTCAATTTAATCTAATTTTAAACTAAATCCCTTCCGCTTTAACATGTGCTAATTCTGCTTGATAAATACACAGCTACATTTACAATTGCAATATGTTCTTATTTAACACGACACTGAAAATTTAGTTCTTAAATGGTGAATTAAAACGATTTGGTAGATCATGAATTCGTTGATTATTTAGGCAATGTTGAGTGTGAATTTTATATCTTTAAATTTTTTGAGGATTTCACATCGTTACACTCAGAGTCATTGCAAGGTTGATGAAAATTATTTTTTACGTATCACATGTTAGATTTATAGTGGATAGGTACCGAAAGTTAGTTAGCAGAATGCGGGACAGAACTCACGGTTAGTTAGGTTGCGTGTATTTTGGTGATGCCTGCGTACATGAGTAACTTATTTTCAGAAGCACACAATAATAAGTTTTGCTCCACGATTTCTGGGACAGGCTGATATACAGAGCAGTTAGCCGCCAGTATACAGACTTCTGACTTCTGAATCAAGTTAGCGAAGGATCGTGCAAATAGAATTGTACAATAATAAATGTGTAGAAACACTGGTCTGCTACACATCCCACACCAGTGCTGACAACACTGTGTGCCGATGCTCGGAATTTAATAAAGGCGATTCCTTGGCACAGAAATAGATAGTCCAATGTGTATAGTCTGGGTGTATATTTGTGTTCATCATAAGAGGAAAACACTAATGGAATTTCGTGCAAATATACGCCGTTCCATGCCTAGCAGCCGAAACGCGCTTTTGTAAACGCCTTTGCATTGTAGACCGTTTTTCAAACTACCGTAAATCCAGACAACCAGGTCCATTTTTTACGGTGTACTTTATTTTTCTATCATCGAGCTTGTATTGATTGGAGAAGCCAAGGTCACGACCGATCTGAATGATCTTCGACTTTTGCATATTGAATGATATTGTATGTCAAATTGAGCAGTTGCACAACGCAAAAAATCGTATTGCAGCAAAATACAATAATATAGCATTGCTGATTAACCTCCATACTTTTAGATAGCTAGAGAAAAATACCATCTTACTGTAATTTGGTATTGGTATATCATTCATATATAGTATGACCAGTATTAGTCCACGCACTGAGCTTCGTGGAACACCGCTAGTGACATCGATTTTCTTCAATAATCGGCCCTCACACGAACTCTGATGTGTCTATTGCTGAGGTGATCACTTATCAATTCATATAGTCTTCCAACAATACCTTGTTTCTGTAGCTTGTTCAGGAGTAAATTGTGATCAGCTCTGTCGAATGCTTTAGAAATATCCAAGTAGCACGCATGAATACAGCCACCCGGATCTACAACCCTCGTCCACTCGTCTAAGCTGTCAGCAAATTTGTTACACAAGAGCGATTTCTGCGAAATTCATCTTAAGCAACTGCTAAAATTTGGATCGTCTCCAGATGTCGCACTATTAATTCGGCTGTTATTCGCTCAAACACTTTTGATACCGAAGACAAAAATGTCACCGGCTTGTAATTTTTAACTTCAGAACGGCAACCACCTTTGTAAATGGGCATTATTTGCTTGGAGCAAATTATTAAACATGCAGGATAGAGGTTCAGATAGCTGCGCATGACAGGTTGTGAGCACCTTTGGAGTTATCTCGTCTGCTCCTGGAGAATTCTTTACGTTTAATTTTCGTGAATGCTGCACTACCACCATCGAAGTAATCAATGCTTTACTTAAATGTGAGTTGGTCAAGTCGAATAATTGTTTCCTGACCAGGCTCCGGGAGTTCGGCACAAAAACTCCGGCATAAAATCTGCTAACAGGTCAGCGGTCTGATTAATGGATTTTGTGAAAACGGACGACCTTTTTAATGAGAAGTCTCCAAGTATAATATTCATCCGCAGTCAGGTTAATTGTGCCCAATAATATGCTGTGTTAGTAGCCTTGTGAAACTCCCACGCTACTGCCCTTTGTTTAATCCACCTTTTGGTCCTGCTTTGCAGTAAAAATTTATTTCGTTGAGAGGTTTTCTTCAAAGCAAACATTGAATGTTCCTCCAATATAGATTTCAGGTGCTGTAAGAGTGATGCCAATGACTATCCGGATCGGAGTAATCCGGTTGTGCGAAACTAGTGCTTTGTAACTCGGCACACAGAGCACGGTTTTTCACCATGCTGACGCATTTTGTTCCGTCACTGCTGCGCCTAGCGCTACAAACGTACTCGAATTCTAGGACAACGTGATCGCTTCGTCCGATCGGCGGTTTATAAACGATATTCTCTACAACTGTGGGATCTGATGTAAGTATAAGTTCCAAGGTAGACGGCTGGTCTGATCCTCTCATACGAGTAAATTTAAAAACGTGGTTATAAAGGGGTGCGTAATCCAAAACGGCTCGAAGTTCATTTTCAACTGTCTCTGATGGATGATCATTCCGGCTATAGAGCTGGGGAAAGTTGAAATCCCCAATTATTAATATTTGAGTATTGTATCGCGCTGTTACATAGCGCAAAGCATTAATCAGTTTATTGTTTAGGTCAAGAGTTGCTGTTGGAGAACGATAGATCACTCCAATGATGCATTGGTCTCATAAAGTAAGAGTCAGAGAGCACCAAAGTGTGTCAGTGATATCGAGGGTCTGGTCGTTCATAGCTCTACAGATAAACGATTACTTGAATTAGAGTGCTGCTCCTCCGCCATCGCCTAAACGGTCACGCCGAAATAGAGACATGTTGGGCAAAGAGAGATCATTATCAGACAATGAGGCATGGAACCACGTTTCTGTTATTGCAACTATGCTTGAGGCCGTTTTATTACAAATATTGGACAATTCGATTAATTTATTAGAAAGGCTGTTTGCGTACTTAGTACTAATTTTCGTGAGTAAACTGAAGTTACTGATCTGGCTTCTCTGGAGTCGTACTTAGCAAGTAGTGATGAATCATGCGGTATGTGATAAGGCGTTAAGCACTGTGATGACGGATCTCTCTGAATAGTCAGTGCCTGGGATGATAAAACATGTGAGCTGCCTCATGTTCGCCGACTGTTTAAATCGGCAATTCGGTTTCAGTGTGAATTGCTCAGTCCAAATCGATTTGAGCCGGATCTACGACGTTTTTGATGTATTGATTTCTTCTATTTGGATGAAAAACTGCTATCCGCTGTCTCCAAACGGGGGAGTGTTTGACTTATGACACTGGGTTCGAATAGCTAAGTGTAATATCACATTGCAATTTCGTCTTCTCGTTTTCTTTTCCAACCTCACGAGTTCGGCCATAGCGCTGGTAAAGAAAGTAATCTTCGGAGGTTTCGGTCCATCCCCTTCATATTTTGGCGAAAAAGGAACTTGAATAGTGTCCACAACAACCGCATTAGAAATAATGAGAGAACACGCAATGTAGCGCCATTGCTTGACGTCGATGCTATGAACGCATTTTCTGGTGCACTAAGTAGAACTATACTTCGCGATGCCGTTTGTTCCCTAGCGTTCAAGCTACCCTTCCTTTCCCACCATGGTACATCCGGATATATGCGGCAGTTTGAAGCGGGATCTGTTTTGAATAGGTACGCATTCAGCAATACGTTCTAGATATCAGCCTCGCATTTTAGTGTTACCTTGAGCAAGCGAGTTTGACCAATATGAGCTGAATTTAAGTGGCGAGTTAGACGAGTCACTTTTTCTGCGATTACATGTTCAATTTGCATTAGGTGGCAAAGTTCAGACCGTTTCTCTATATCGTGTTTCTTTTTGCTATCAAACAGGCTTTCTTGGGACTCGCTAACGTTCTTACATATCACGCTCAGCGCGTATGGGGAGTTATTTCGTACCGGAAAGTCAAAAGTTTTGACTGTTTGGGTAAAATACATACCAAATGTGATAAAACCCTAACGCAGGAAATGATATCTTCTATTAACAACGTCGATTTACTCGGTGTTTGCTACGTATGTTGTGCACGTCGAAGTAAACAGATTCAAGATTCACGGATTTATGGTCACAAAAAGCACATAGCTTCACAATTACCATATCAAGATTCAAGATTCAAGAAGATTCCAGAATTTATGGTCTCAAAAAGCACATAGTTTCAGAATTACCATATCATAGTGAATGTACGTTCAGGAAATAGGTATAAAATAAACATGTCATGTCAAGTATAGTCAAGTTATATAGTTACCATGAGTCAATACGCAGGTCTCGTCAAATCGTTATGCAACAAATAAGTATCCAAATTTCGAATAATCGTTTTGATGCTGGGAGAGATGACAAGAGTTAGGGGAGGGAATTCCAAAGGAAACAGACACATACACAATAAAAATATCGGCGACAGCTGATACGGGAGTGGGGAATTTGCAGTGTCGCTGAGTGGCTGCGTGTATGACGTGACTCACGGTATTCGAATAAATGTTTTAAGGGATGATGTGGGGTATTTAATATTTTATATGTTAGTATCACATCGCTTCGAAGGCATTTTTGAAGGGGAGTGGGGAGCCTCAGTTTTGGCAATCGTTCTTCGTACGCTATTTTACGGAAACCTCTTACGAGTTTGGTTGCGCTATGGTATATTTTGTCAAGCAATATTATATCCTTTTTTAACCACGGAGTCCAAGCTTGTGATGCATGTTCCATGGTTGGAATTATATAGGCGTTCATGAAAGTGGGCAACGTTCCAGGCGAGAAGTTTCTGAAAATCTGTCGCAGCATACCCAGAAGCTTGGAAGCATGCTTGTGGATAATCTCACAATGCAGGCTGTTCTTCAGGCTGCCGCACACCCAGACTCCAAGATCCCTTTCCGATTCGGTTCAGCTCAAAATCATCTGCCCAAAGGGATATTGAATCTGGAATGGCTTACCAATTTGCAACACCTTGCATTTCTGGATATTGAATGGCAAATTATTCGTATCGGCCATTCGTGTAGAGCATCTAGATCTCGTTGCAGCTGTACACAGTCCGCAATTGTTTTTATCCGGGTCCAAAGTTTAATGTCATCAGCAAAAAGAATCACCTTGCATGCGAGCGTCTCTGGTAGGTCGTTTATGTAAGCCAAGAAAAGTACTGGCCCGAGGACTGAACCTTGCGGTACGCCACTAGAGGCATCAATAGCCTGTGATAGCACCCCGTTGATTCGAACGATCGCCTTACGCCCACTGAGGTAACTTTCAAGCCATGAAGAAGAAGAAGAAGAAATTGTCGTTGTTCGTACACACGAATTTTCAGCTGTTACAATAATTTCACCACAAATTAAAAAAAATGATAAACACGTCCCGACATCGAGTTACAATTTGTCGACTGAACGATTTTTCTTGTCCGTCTTAATTGATTGACATACGATCCAGTTTACTAGCAAAAGTTTTTGTGTCGACCGTTTCACTGCAAGTCCCGGTATTTCGTACTTCGTTCTAAAGTGCACGTACAAATTTGACCTCAGTTGATCCGAAAATATTCGATAAATTTTACCCTTGGAGAAATTAATTGTATGCACGGCCGATTTGACGGCCCCGCATGTGAGTAGCTGTCCGCTGATACCCATCTGCTCCAGCTTTTGTATTAGTCGAAAGTGATGAACTCGGTCAAAAGCTTTAGACATGTCCAGATAAGAAGTGTGGATGCTAGCTCCTTCGTTAACCGCTTGGGTCCAGTCATTTCAAACCGTCAACAGGTTTGTCAAGCATGAGCGAGATACACGGAAAACCATACTGCGCTACAGATAGCAGATTTTGTGATTCCACGTGATGAACTATATTTCCTGTCACTATGCGCTCTAGAACTTTGGATATCACAGGAAGTAGGGTGACAGGACGGTAGTTTGCCGGATCTGAACGTCTACCGCCTTTGTGGATAGGTGAAATTACCCCTGGCTTCCACTCTGCTGGCACAACTCCTCCAATTGATGAATGTTTAAACAATTTACACAAAGTTTCACACAGCTGCTGGTAACAGGATTTTAGTATAGTCGGAGTGATCCCATCCGCTCCAGAGGATTTCCTGGGGTTCAATCGACACAAATGTCGTTGTATAATCACTGGATTTATATCGATCTCAGTCAGCTGTTGCGTCACTGTTGATGGCGGTAATTCTTCAGTCGATCGAATCGCTAACGGACTAAATACTTTAGCATAAAACTGAGCGAGAGCATCAGCTGTTTCCTTTGTTGAGTCTGTTAAGCCATCGTCAGTAAGAATAGGAAACACCCCTGGTTTCACGCTCGATCGAGCATTGACAATCCGATAAAGCAATTTAGGATTTCCTTCCATTTTCCAAGATAGAAAGCGATGATAATTTTGCTTGTCTTCTTTGATGAGTGTTTACTTTGTTGCGAATTGTTGCCACGACGCATCAGTCTTGGTATTTCGGTGTTGAAACCAAGCAGAGTTCCTTTGTCCGATCCATTTTTTCGTGCGACTACGAAGCGTAAAGCGAAAGTCGCTTAACCTTCGTCCATTAACAAATCGCGAATTTTGATATATGTTTGACTGAAGTCTTTCTGTGATTGCGGTGCAATGTGTTTTCGTGTTGTGATAATCAAGCAATCGCCAATTTACTGACCTAAGCGCGTCACTTCAATCCTTCTGGATAGTTTTGCGGGCTCACATACTCGTCTAGCGCTGCACACAAATTCAAAACCTAACACAAGGTGATCACTTCGACCGAGAGGGGCAATGTAGTCAACACCTTCAACTGCTGTTGCCTCGGAAGTAAGGATTAAATCCAAGATGGAGGGTAACTCTGATTCTGTTTTGTGAGTAGAGTCTGACAAATGGTTAGGCAGTGGAATCGTGTCATAGTAAATATTTGTTCAATAGGAGGTATAAAGAAATAATTATACGATGTCACTGGAGTCAAGTAATATGCTTACCCTGAGTCAATACACAGGCATCGTCAAATCGTTATGCAAAAAATAAGTGTTCAAGTTTCGAGTAAATGTTTTCATACATAGATAGGTGATAATTGCTTCGGGAAGGGCATTCCACAGGAAAGAGACACGTACGGAATATAAATGTCGGCGACAGTTAGTACGGGAATGGGGAATTTGTATTCCCGCTGAGTGGCTACGTGTAATTCTGACTCACGGGATTTAAACAAATGTTTGAGTTTATGATCTGGAGTATTCAATATTTTGTATGTAATTATAACGTCACTTCGAAGTCTAAGTTGAAGGGGAGTGGGGAGCTTTAGCTTTTTTCCTCGTATGTAAGGTCTCGAAAACCACGCACGAGTTTGGTTGCACGATGATATATCTTGTCAAGCAAGAATATATCTTTTTTCATCCACGGAGTCCATGCTTGCGATGCATGTTACATTGTGGAAATTAAGGTCTTCATGATGATTGGCAACTTTTCAGGCGTTGAGGTTTTCGCTTCCAAACTCGATTTGTTTATGACGAACCATACGGTATGTGACTGTCCCTATTGATTTTTGAGATATTTTATATTTTTATATATTTTATATACCTTGTCATCCTATGGTTATTGTTAAGCTTACTGCTTTTTCTACCATAAAACTTTCTTGAGTTCTAAGTTCCATTTTTGTCGAATTTAAAGCATTTGAGGCTCGACTTTGTGAGTCCTGAATATCAGTTGTGGAGTGTACAGCTGAGGTCGATCGGTAAAACATATCTCTGTAACACTTTCACACTTCCCTGGTCGTTTTAGCTGATTCCAAACCGGGATTAACCCAGTTTTTTTCTTTTTTGGCACACCGATATTCTTAGTCTCAGATTCCCCAGTGGTGGCTCTGAAATCGTAGTATTGATATGATGGTTTACATCAATTCAATTCAATTCAATTTAATGGTCTAAAAAGCACATAGCTTTACAAAAACCACAGAATAATATGCGAATTACAAATAACATAGGTAGTAAAACGGGGTTTGTTTTCCTACTGATTAGTTCAGGAATCACGTGAAAATACATAGAGCAGAAATTGTTTTCAACCGGTTTGATAGGGTAAATATGTATAGTTTACTTGGATGCATTGGTTCAAAGCTTTATGATGCAGAATATATTGTTTCAATGTTTGGATTGGTCAACATGAAATTGTCCAAATTCGATTTGAATATATCCAAGTTGGGTGAATGTGCAACATTACAAGGTAGGCAGTTCCAGGTAAAGCATACACGTACAGAATAAAAGTACCTTCGACAGTTCAGTCTCGAGTCAGGAATATGTACTGTATAGTCGTGACTCCGGCTGGTTCTGCGTGGTAGTCGCGTGAATAGTTGATTTAGGGGATGGTTGGGGGTATGCAGTATATTGAACATAAGTATCAAATCACCTCTAAGACGGCGGTAGCGAAAGTCGAATAGATTGAGACTTGCAATACGATCTTCGTATTGTTTGTGCTTCAAACCGCGTACGAGCTTGGTAGTCCGATGATATATTCTCTGCAAGAGGCTCATGTCCTTCTGTAGCCAGGGTGACCAAGCCTGAACCGCATACTCCATGGTTGGCCTCAAGTACGTATTAATTATTCGATGAACGGTTTGCTTCAGTGAAACTCCCGAACACGCGTTTTAGCAGTAGCAGTACTCGCGACGTCTTTTCATAGACAGCTGTGGCGTTATGCGACGGTTTCAACGTGCTGCTCACCCACACACCCAAGTCCTTCTCCTTGTCAGTGCTTTCAAGAATATGGGAACCAAGGGTGTAAGAGAACTCAAAATATCTTCCAACAGTCAATACCTTGCATTTGCTGAAATTGAAAGGTAGTTCATTTCTAACTGACCAGTTCTGTAAGGCATCAAGGTCCAGCTGAAGCTGTCTGCAATCTTCAGTTGTGCGTACTTGTGTCCACAGCTTGATGTCATCCGCAAATAACAAGATTTTGCTGCGAACAAGTTTCGGTAAGTCGTTTACATAGATCAGGAAAAGAATTGGTCCAAGCACTGATCCCTGCGGCACCCCACTCGTTACTGCAATGGGTCGTGATAAAGCACCGTCAACCCTTACTCGAATGACACGGTCGCGGAGATAATCCTCAAACCAGGCTAGTAATGAACCCTTGATGCCACATTGCTCCATTTTTTGTAGGTAACAGACTGTGGTTGACACGATCGAATGCTTTGGACATATCAAGATAACACGCGTGTATGGTGAGACCTTTGTCTACAGCTTGTGTCCAGTCATCGAGGGAGAGCAGAAGGTTTGAAAGGCAAGAGTGTCTTTTTCTGAAGCCGTGTTGTTCGACTGCGAGCAAGCAATTGTCTTCCAGATGTTTTGTGACGCTGTTTGCAACGAGGCGCTCCATTACTTTAGATATCACCGGTAGTAGTGTTACTGGTCTATAGTTGGATACTTCGGAACGGTTTCCTCCTTTGTAGATTGGGGTAATGATGCCATTCTTCCAATCACATGGAACGAAACTTTGGGTTAAAGAGAGATTAAACAAGTAGGTCAGGGTCGTACACAAAGTAGAAGCACAGTTTTTGAGGATCAGCGGGGTAATTTCGTCAGCTCCGGGAGATTTTTTCGTGTTGAGATTTAGCAATGTTCGGAGGACACTGTCCGGGGTAATAGTTAGTTCTTGTAAAACATTTTCAGGTGAGGTGACGGGAGTTAAGGGGCAGGTAACGGTGTTTCGTGGGCTGAAGACAGTGGAGAAGAAATGGGCTAGAACTTCGGCAGATTCCGATGCTGTGGTTGTTGTTCCATCACGCGTCTTTAAAGCAGCAACCCCTGGTTTCACCCTAGACCGGTTATTTATGATCTGATAGAGAATTTTGTGGTTTGATTCCATTTTGTTGAGTAAATGTTTTTGATAATTCAGTTTGTCCTCAACAACAAGTTTGTTTACCTTATTTCTCAGCAACCGAAATGTCTCCCAACTCTCAACAGTGGTATCTTGTCGATGAGCCCGCCATGCAGCATTACGCAAAGTTAACCATTTTCGTGTTCGGCTACTCAGCTTAAACGTATATCCATTTTTTGCACCTTTGGAACAAGATGAGAGTGCATTTCAACGGCAGATTTAAGTTTGTTTATCATCCACTGCCACTGATCGTGCACGCTGTCGGACTTAAGACCAGGGTCTGTGGTGTTCTTGAGAGTAGATTTAAGTTGTGAAAAGTCAATTTTTCTAATCACCTTGTTGATGTCACTTGTTCTGATTGCCTGGCAAATATAATCAAACGTAATAACTAAGTGGTCGCTGAGTCCTATTGGAGCTTCATAAGTGAGACTTTCAATCACGTGCTCTTCATTTGTCAGTATCAAGTCCAAGATAGACGGCGTATCAGTACCACGAAATCGGGTATTGTTGAAAATATGGTTGTAGAGTGGAATTTCTTCAAGCAACTGTTGGTATAAAGCATTTAAAGAGTTTTCTGGATGAAATGAATTTCCCTTAAAGTTCGGCAGATTGAAATCTCCGATCAGAAGAAGTCTGCCGCGGTATCTGTTAGCCGCTAAGCGTATATTTGCAAGTAATGCTGAATTGTAGGCTTCGTCGGCTGAGGGCGAACGGTAAATCACACCCACTATGCATTTTTCTCCTGCTGTTACATTAAGCGAACACCATAATGTGTCTTGCAGTTGTAAGTCATCATCAGTGATCTCTTGGCAGAGCAATCTCGGAATATGGTAAATCGCAACACCACCTCCTCGAGTCAGGCGATCGTGACGAAGTAGGGACATACCTTCAATGGCAACTTCATTGTCTGCTAGAGTTGGATGAAATCATGTCTCAGTTACGGCAATCACGTCTGGTGAGTGTGTGGTAGTTAGTTCAGTCAATTCATGTAGTTTGTTTGCCAAGCATTGGGCATTCGTATATGAAAATTTGACAGTCGATGTTGATAGCAAGGACGGTTAATGAGATAAACCTATTGGTACAGCTCGGTCTGAGTCGGTAGGTAGGTAATTTTGTTCGCCGACTCCGGTAGAGTCGGCCGAATTCCGTTTTTTGGCTTGGTGTTTGGACTTTCGGCATCAGCCTTGACATTATTAGTTTTGAGACGTCTGGGAATAATTTTAATCTCTCGGGGCAATTTGTATCGAAATTGCTTCCAATGTTTAAGAACGGCGTCAGCCATACTGTCTGTCAGCAGTGTCAGTTTGAGTGGTCGCGGAGCTTTACCTTCGTATTTCGGTGATGTCGGGATCCTAAAGGTATTGATAACAGTCGTCTTATTTGTTTGGATAGCGTCACTTATAAATTTCCATTGTTGCATATCGTGGTTGGAGTTACACTTTGCATCTTGACTATCAGCAGCTTCAGGAACGTTCAGGATTATAAGACTACGACTGTCGCGCTCGTTTACTTTCCCAGTGTTCCTGTTTACTGTAGATTTTGCCTGTTCTGACCAGGGTATGTCAACAAAGATACGTGACGTGTTTTGTTCACCGTCTTGCAACAAGTATGCAGATGAAAGTACATCTTCTAGTTCTTTTTCACTCTGCAACACTACCTTGAGCAATCTTGGTTTATCTTGGTGCGGCGCTTTGGGAGCACGAGTCAAGCGGTTCAGTGAAACCGGAGTGATTGTTTTTACACCCATCCTAGTGCACAGTTCGGACCATTTGGTCAAGTCATGCTGTTGTCTAGTCGAAAATAGTGTCTCAGATGCCTCTGGCACATTGGTACAAATAATGCCAAGCGAAACCTTTTTTGAGGCTGGTTTCTCAAACACAACACTTGAGGAGGACGGCTTTACTTTTGACTCGGTTGTATCGATCTCTTTGGTGTCTTGTAGCGATATTTCAGAATATTTAGGGGCACTGGTGGTGTCTACAGATGAACTTGAATGTTTGGGATCCTTTGTTGTTGGTTTGAGTAATAGCTCTATTGAGTTTGTCATTTTGGCAAACTGGTTTTCCAGGTGTGAGAGTCTACTCTCCATCTCATTGGGCACTTTACCTACAGTCAAATCTTTACTGTTGTGGCGGACGTCTTTATTGGATTGCCTACAGCTTGTACAAACATAACAAACCGATGGGTGTTTCTCATCGTTCACGAGCCTCACGCAGTCATCAGTCAAATTCTCATCACAGGACGCGTGTTGATGGAACCCGCAGAAAGTACATTTAACTGAAATAGTATAAACGCTTACCGGAACTAAACACGTGATGCAAAGGTCACAAAGATTCCGTGTCGCCGTCGAATGAATACTTTTCACGGTCACGGCTAGATCGACTTTTTTCTTTGTCTGTGCAGTGGATCTCGTGACACGTTCGCGCGTGTTTGTGTGTTGCATAGGGCTTGCCGGCTGATCGACAATGGGTGCTTTATCGATTGAGTGATTTGAATGTGTTCGTTGGCGAGATTTCGGCATCGAACAATTAATCTGCGATAACTCTTAAACCACAGAAGATAGAACACGAAATAAGGTATCAAAACCTGTAGCTTAATATGATCTTTGCAGTGATACAAAAATCCGTAGGATAGTTGGTGGTGGGAAAAACTTTGTGCGTGTGAACAAATTGGTGTTTTCCCGTCCAACTGGTAACTTTTCTGTAATTCAACTTGCAGATCGAAAAGTATGAAATTCTTTAAATGGTCTAGATCCGAGCAGATGCAACGAAGATATAATCAAAACTGTCAGAGCAACGAAAAATACGTCCGCACGCCAGGTCAAATCACTTGCGCAATCACATGATTTACTAAACTTTCCTCCACATGTCGAAAGCATAACTTGAAACTAACAATTCTATTTTTCAATTTGACTGTAACGATACCGGCACCGTGCAAGGATTTAGCTTGCAACGAACACAGACACAGCAGGCGCCTGGCACCTTTGTAGTGGACCAGAATATATAAGTCTAGCACTACACACAAAATGGCAATAATGGAAAGAACTCACTGAAAGACCAAGAGAGCAAATGTCCAAATAAAGATCCGTAACGTCCAACGATAGCGAAGTAATCCACACAGGAAAATCCAGGAAATGGAATCCAAGGTGCAGAAAGAGCTAAAATGTTGGAGATTCCGTTAATCACAGTTCCAGCACAAAGTGGCGCACACAGACTTCACAACCACGGAAGAAGACAGAGTCCCAGTTCGAAATTGTATTGACCGCCAAAAAGTATATTGTACAAGCATTGATACAGATTAAGTGTACATGGCCAAAAAAACGAATAACTATACAAAGCCAAAAATTGTATGTACAAAATACGAAGTTACAAAGTGGAAGCAGTTCACTACAATACTCCCCCACCAGAGCGTTAGTTAGGCTTGAATGAAGGGTAACATACGCTCGAAATGTTCATAAGGTCACGTAATCAGCAAGGCGTTTGGGCCAATGCACATGTCTACCGGTTCGGGTTTGAACGGGGGTAGGAGGGACCGGGGAATTAGGATGAACATGGGTGGAGGTTGGCACATGAGGATTATCAGGGGGTTGTGCGTGAGGCGTAGTGATGCTTGGTGGAGATTGCGGCTTAAGCTCGACAAAAGCGGGTTTTAAGCGATCAATAGAAACTGTGTCACGTCGACCATTCATATCCAAAACGAAGTACTTGTGTTTACGCTCAATAACTCTGTGAGGTCCGTGATAGGATGGCTGAAGAGGTTTACAAACAGAGTCGCGTCGCACAAAAACAAAATCACACGTATCAAGATGAGGTGATTTCTGTTGGTGGATAATGCGCTGACGAGGAGGCGTAAAGTCCAACTTGGACATGAAAGTGCGCAAGCGAGAAATGTAATCTGACGCCGGAGGTAGTGACTGGCAGGGCACAACGAGTTCACCGGGAAGACACAAGGCGGTACCAAAAACTAACTCTGCGGCTGAGCACTGCATGTCTTCTTTGATAGCGGAACGTATTCCAAGAAGAACAAGTGGCAAATTCTCAGTCCATTTATTAGGATCAGGCTGACAAGCTAAAGAAGCTTTAAGCTGCCGGTGGAAGCGTTCAACCAATCCGTTCGAGTTAGGGTGGTAGGAAGTGGTTCGGATGTGCTGGCAGCCAAGGAGTCGCGTCAAATCTCGGAACAAAGTCGATTGGAACTGAGCGCCACGGTCGGTTGTGATGACAGATGGTGTGCCAAAATTGGCAATCCAATGTTCGACGAAGGCGCGTGCTACAGTCTCTGAACATGTGTCTTTGATCGGAACAGCAATCGGCCATCGAGTAAAGCGATCAATCGCCGTTAGGATGAATGAGTATCCGTTCGATGATGGCATAGGACCGACGAGATCAAGATGCACATGAGAGAATCGACAGTTGGGATGCCTAAATGGAACGTAAGGTGTGAAGGTATGTCGAGATATCTTGTTCTTTTGACAAGGAATGCAATGCTGGACCCAATTTCGTATATCCTTATTCATGGACAGCCAAACAAAACGATCTGCGATTAGCCTCACGGTGGCACGCTTTCCAGGATGAGACATCGAATGAAAATGATCAAAAATGGCACGTCGCAGAGAAAGAGGGACAAGAGGTCTAGGTTTCCCTGTCGAGATATCGCACATCAACGAGGCATCGGCGTTTGGTAACTGAATTTGCTGCAAATCCAGGGATCGACACTTCGCGAGTTCGGTTTTATCAATCTCGGCTTGATGGTTAGTCAAAAGGGAGAGATCAAATGGTGTGCCTGTAGACAAAACAGAAATGTCAGGTCTTGATAAAGCATCGGCGACCAAGTTAGCATCTCCTTTGACGTAACGAATATCGGTAGAGAACTGAGAGATGTAATCTAAGTGGCGAATCTCGCGTGGCGAATGACGATCAAGTTTAGACTGCAGAGCAAAAGTCAATGGTTTGTGATCCGTAAAGATAATGAAGTCACGACCTTCCAGTAAATGACGGAAATGCCGTATGGCCAAATATATCGCAAGTAATTCACGGCCGAATGTGCTGTAGCGAGTTTGTGCCGGATTAAGCTTTTGCGAGAAAAATGCCAGTGGACGGACTGTGTTCTTGTGGTGTTGTTGTAAAACAGCTCCCACAGCCGAATTGGAGGCATCGGTGGTCAATGACAAAGGAAAGGTCGGTTCCGGATCAATGAATGAGAGTTCTGTGGCACTGCAAAGAGCTTTTTTGGATGCGGCAAAAGCTTCAAGTGCCTCAGGCGAAAGCTGAAGAGATTTTGATTTGGAGTCGAGCAAATCGGTCAGCGGTGCAATGATCTTTGCGCAGTTTGGAATAAAGCGACGGTAAAAGTTGATCATGCCGATAAAGCGACGCAACTGTGTTACCGTTGTGGGGACAGGAAAGTCGGAAATCGCCTGGCATTTCTCAGGAAGAGGTGTGATACCAGATCGAGTAAGGCGATGACCGAGGAAGTCCAGTGAATCTGTGCCGAAAATGCATTTACTTGGGTTGATCTTTATCCCGTAGTTAACGAAACGCTCTAAAACGAGACGGATGTGCTTGACATGCTCCTCTGGAGAGTTGCTGGCAATCAAGACGTCGTCGATGTATGCGTAGGCAAACGGCAAGCCTCGCAAGACTTCGTCGATGAAACGTTGGAAGGTTTGTGCAGCGTTTCTCAGGCCAAAGGGCATCCGAGTGAATTCGTATAAGCCGAAAGGAGTCGTGACTGCCGTTTTGGGTATGTCTTCCTCGGCTACCGGGATGTGATAATAAGCACGGACGAGATCAAGCTTAGTAAGTATCGTCGTGGCACAAAGATTCAAAGAGAAATCGTGGATGTGTGGCACCGGATATCTGTCGGGGACCGTTCGGTTGTTGAGAGCACGATAGTCGCCACATGGCCTCCAGTCATCTGAGGTCTTCTTGGGGACCATATGAAGTGGTGACGACCAGGAGCTGGAAGAGGGACGGATGATCCCGAGCTCTAGCATGTGCTCAAACTCGGCTCTTGCGATCTTGAGTTTCGACGGGTGAAGTCGCCTAGGTCTGAAGGAGACTGGTGGTCCGCTAGTGACAATGTGATGTTTCACAGAGTGTGTCACTTTGTCTGTCGGTCTTGGGGGCTGCATGACGGATGGGAATTCATGCAGTATAGCACAAAAAGTCGAAGCTTCTGGAGTAACAGCTTTGATGCCGGAGGAAACGGCTTTAGTAGTGATACCTGAGACCTGTAAAGAGGTTTTCGTATCTACTAATCTCCGCTGTTTTACTTCGACAGTGAGACCGAAGTGAGATAGAAAGTCGATGCCGATTATTGGGCAATTTACCTCCGCGATGAGAAACACCCATGGAAAACTGCGTCTTAGTCCTAAGTTGAGGGTTAGCAGGCGTTGGCCGTAAGTGTTAATACGAGTGCCATTTGCCGCTTGAAGAGTGTAGGACGATGGTTTGGAGGTGCTGGATGTTGGAGGTATGACGCTAATTTCAGCGCCAGTATCGACTAGAAAACGCAGACCACTCGATTTGTCTGTGACATAGAATAGGCGACTCGGGTTTGGTAGGCCGGGAACAGTAGTCGCCGTAACTGATTGACCCTTGATTTTCACGGTTTTTGAACACGGAGAGATGCATTTTGAGGCTTTATCCCCATATCTCTTGTGGTACCAACATACGCGCTCAGGGGTTTTCGATGGTCGAGATTTAGATTTTGAGCGAGGTGGGTTGGGAGATTTTGACAAAAGAGAGTTCGCCGCAAGAGTTAGTTCAGCGACTTGTTCTTTTAATTCCGAACATGGACAGGGCGAATTGATGTGTGCGGAATCAACCGTAATTTGGTCGGCTTCTTTTGCTTCGAGCATTTTGTCAGCCGCTTGTGCTAGTTCGTCTAATGATACGTAAGTAATCAAACCAGCAAGCACTTGGCAAATGTCAGTTGGGAGGTTTTTAAACCACAACTGTGTTAAAATGCTCTCCTCAATCCTTTTGTCTCCAAGTAGCTCTTTCATCTGGCGAAGAAGCTGAGATGGCCTTTTATCACCAAGAGCCATTTTGGAAAAGAGGACGTCGAGCTTCTCTTGCTCTGAAAAACCAATTCGGTCTATTAGTGCGGATTTGAGCTTTTCGTATGGCTTGACCTCAGGCATAGCATAAATAAGATCACTAATTTGTTCAGCTACGTCGAGAGGGAGCAGGGTCACCACATGAGAATACATAATGGATTCATCGGTGATGCCATATATGCGAAAAATAGCTTCAATTTGGCCGAACCAAAGAGGGAGATTAGAAACGACTAGAGCCGGTAATGTGCATGGAATATGTTGTGATTGTAGGATTGTGGAAACTTTACTTATGGAAAAATCGCTCATGGTGGGGTGTCAAGTGAGTATTCCAAAATATAAGCCAAAAAATTACAAATACGAATTTATCGTGAATGAAAAAATGCAGTGTCAGGAGTAGTCGGGCTCACCAATTATGTAGTGGACCAGAATATATAAGTCTAGCACTACACACAAAATGGCAATAATGGAAAGAACTCACTGAAAGACCAAGAGAGCAAATGTCCAAATAAAGATCCGTAACGTCCAACGATAGCGAAGTAATCCACACAGGAAAATCCAGGAAATGGAATCCAAGGTGCAGAAAGAGCTAAAATGTTGGAGATTCCGTTAATCACAGTTCCAGCACAAAGTGGCGCACACAGACTTCACAACCACGGAAGAAGACAGAGTCCCAGTTCGAAATTGTATTGACCGCCAAAAAGTATATTGTACAAGCATTGATACAGATTAAGTGTACATGGCCAAAAAAACGAATAACTATACAAAGCCAAAAATTGTATGTACAAAATACGAAGTTACAAAGTGGAAGCAGTTCACTACACCTTTTCATTATTTAATAATGCTATCGATTCAGGGTTTAAAGTACGGTCACATTTACCATGGATTTTACCCATACACAGAAAACGCGTTATGACTTTACTCGCCATGGGACTCACTAGTTGTTCACATGCTTCGCACGTGACCTTTGGACAATTCATCCTATCATCTGGGCCGGTCGTGGCTATTGTTGCGGTCGCCGGATCCAGGCTCTTGGCACTGAGGTCAAGTTGGTTCAAATTCGCTGTCACAGTTTAATCGATCGATTTTTTTGTCCGTATGTTGGATTTCGTGATGCAGTCAATCATAATAGTAGACTGAAGTGGGTTGTTTGTCTGAGTGGTGGGCGTTAGGATGACGACTTTAGTTTATATTCCGTTTCAATTATCTGTTTGGTGTCTTCTAGCAATATTTTGGAATATTTAGGGGCACTATTAGTGTCAAATATGAATTTGTACGTTTCTGATCCTTTGTTGTTGGTTTGATAAATAACTCCATTTAATTTATCATTTTGGGAAACTGGATTTCCAGGTTTGACAGTTGTAGCAACCTGTAATTTCACTTTCTTTTCAATTGTATTTTTGTTTCCCTCGATGCTTGCTTTAAGCAGCAATTTGTACATACTTATCTTTGTATCATTTTCATCCATTAACTCAGAAATTATCGTTTTGTTCCGAAAATCGATATTGCCATATCGATCTATCGATTTGTTCTTGTCCTATTCACTCATGGACTATTGATCTCCTGTTTCGTTAAATGAGTTGTCGTTACTCATCCTTTGTATCGCATTCTGTAAATAATCATTAATTAACAATATACTTTGGTCTGCGCGTCTCCTGGTTCTGCTATTGTTCGTGGTGCTGCACAGCTGGTTGTTCGTGAATCAAGACGGTTAACGGCAAGATTAGCGTGTCACCGGATCTTCAAGCTTTACGGATTATTCGTCCCTGATTGACGTGACACAGGAGTTTTGAACTTGAATCAAATTGTATGTGTTTGGATAATTGCACCGGACACTAAACTGTCACTTTCCGTGAGTTCGTCTATTCGTCCTGCATTTAATATAACATTTACTGTTATACCTTACACATATCCACTACACAGTCTACTCTCCATTTAATTAGGCTCTTTATATACAGTCAAGTGTTTATGCTGTGGTGGACGTCTTTATTAAAATTTCTACAGATAGTACACATATAACAAACGGATGGGTGTTTCTCATCGTTCAACATCATCACACAATCATCAGTCAAATCTTTATCACATGGCGCGTGTTGGTGGAACCCGCAGAAAGTACATTTAACTGAAACAGTATAAACGCCTTCCGGATCTAAACAGGTGATGCAGTGGTTACAATGATCCCGTGTTGCTGTCGCACAAACATTTTTTTTCAAATTTATCCTTGTCAATTTGGATTTCGTTTTTTTGTTTTTATGCAATGTGTTCAGATCAACCTGCTAACAAGGCTGAGGGTCCGGATCACATCCACTCAATTATGTTGAGAAATCTCGCCCCAGTGCTTGCAGAACCACTATGTGAGCTCTTCAATTAATGTTTGCACTCGGCAATGGTTCCTCGTGAGTGGAAAGAAGCCATAGTAGTACCAATACACAAAGGTGGTTGCAGGTCGATTCTTGGTAACTATAGACCAGTCAGCCTGACCAGCATCGTCTCGAAAGTATTGGAAAGACTTATACGCGACAAAATCTGCCAGCATCTCTGCCAGCATTCTCTACTTAGTGTAGCTCAACATGGATTCCTGAAAGGGAGGTCTTGTTTGACTAACCTCTTGAGTTTCCTCAATATTGCTACGAAAAGGTTGGATGAAGGGAAGCCGGTCGAAGCGCTCTACCTAGATTTTAGCAAGGCTTTCGATTCCGTCAGCCACAGATTTTTAGAAACTAAGCTGGCAGCAAAAGGCATACGGGGTAGTTTACTTGCTTGGATAAAATCATTCCTGACAGGTAGGACCTTTAGAGTGCGAGTAGAATCTACGTTGTCGATCCAAACGGAGGTGATAAGTGGGGTGCCTCAGGGGTCTGTGCTAGGTCCGCTGCTCTTTCTGATTTTTATCGATGACTTGTCGCCTATCTTGGAGTGCCCGTGCTTCATTTTTGCGGATGACGTGAAGTTCATTGGTTCAACGAATGAAGATACTCTGTTGCACGACCTCGAGCGGGTCATTGACTGGTCCATACTTTGGGACCTCCCACTGAACCTCAATAAGTGCCAACTCTTGTCTGCTCTGGTCGACAAGATCACAGTCCAGGTGTCAGGTACTCCTATTAGCGTTGATGCCACACAGCGGGTTAAGGACTTGGGTGTTCTAGTTAGAGCTGACTTCAAATGGGAGGACCAATGCGCTGTTGCAGCGCAACGTGCACGCAATGTGCTCTTTCGGTTGAAGTCGGTGCTTTCCAGCAGAAGTCCCGACGTGTTCCTGCCACTTTACAAGGCGTTAGTCAGGCCGCATTTGGAATATTGTGTCCAGGCGTGGTGTCCTCACTACCAGAAGGATATCATTCGACTTGAAAGCGTCCAGCGACTAGCAACACGCATGATTGAGGGTCAGCGTGGGAAAAGTTATGCTGATCGCCTTTGGGCTCTGGGTCTTTTCTCTCTTAAGCGTCGTCGTTTGAGAGGTGATTTGATTGAAACCTTTAAGATCTTAAAGGGCTTAAGCGGCGTTAATCCAGATGACATCTTTACCTTAAGTCCTAAGCTGGGCACTCGCGGACACGCACTCAAGCTCGCTAAGGAACGATGTCGACTAGATTCTAGGAAAAACTTTTTCAGCTTCAGGGTGGTCAACTTCTGGAACAAGCTCCCTGAAGAACTTATCTCCTGTAGTTCCGTCTCAACTTTCAAGCAGGGTTTAGACCGTGACTGGGGTAAGTTATTCTCTGATTACATCCCATGATTACCATGCTTAGGTTGTCCTCCATTTTGCTCGCTATTCACTGTAGCAATTTTAGAGCATCTTCCTATTCTTGATTCTCCATCAGCTGACCTCTCACCGTGCTGGTGAGGAGAAACTGCCTTTTCTTTTTTCCAGCATCGATTATTGCGCGTTGCTGTCCTACTACTATCCTACTACTACAGAGCCTGGCACCGCGATCATCAGAGATTGCAAACAGAGAAGAAAGAAAATTACCTTTTGGCAGTGCATCGATTATAGCGCGGTGCTCCTCCAACTACATTCTCCTAGTCCTACGACCATCAGAGGTTCCACACGGAGAAAAAGGATTGACCCTTTGGCAGTGGTGGGCGCTTCTCCGCAGCATTCCACCGAAAGAAATTCTGGACGCTCAATTGGCTTGTCAGCCACATACTGTCCTGTGCAAACTGAACTGAACTGAACTGAACTGGAATCATTTATGGAGCGCACACTATGAAAAAACTTCCGCGATACCGCTCTGCTGCATAGCCAGATACTATTAAAAACATTTTCCTGTGTCACCCGTGAGACATTTGATTGTTCATTGAGGAAATCTTCAAAAAAGTCAACAAAACATCGTGCAGGTTGGCAAGTTGCTCTTTGTCGACGTCGCGCAATTTCTCGAATGCCAGTACCTTGTATCTTATCATCTATCTGTATCCCCGAGAATTGCGGTGGTCCGGCTGAGGGGTCACCCTTTGAATATAACAGTCGTTTCGGTGTATGCCCCAACCCTATCAGCCGACCAAACTACAAAAGACGATTTTTATAACCAACTTCAATTCGTAGTCGATAGAGTTGCTGGAAACGACGTACTGTTTGTGGCTGGTGACTGGAACGCTCGTACAGGATCAGCAGATTCCGCAACAAACCGAATCCTGGGAAAATTTGGCCTAGGGCAGCGCTGCGCGAATGGCGATCGACTGATCGAGTTTGTGGCCTACAATCACCTATGCGTCTGTAACACTAAATTCCAGCACCCTAAAAAAACACTTGGTCACATGGTACTCGAACGATTGTAGAACGGCGAACCAGATCGATTATGTTCTAATTCGCGCACGTTGGATGTTTTCGGTGCTCGACTGTAGGTCCTATCGTGGAGCCGAAACAGGGAACGCAGCAGGCACCGATCACATACTTTTTCGCGCAAAGCTCCGACTTTGCCTGCTAAACCGCCAAAGGAAAACTCCTAGGAAGCGCTTAAACTTGGAAGCCTTAGGAAACCCGGGCCAACGTAAGAAGCTCATTGACGATATCGCTGAGCGGTTGGATGGGAGTGATGCATCAGTCGAACAACTGTGGTCCAGACTGAAGACCGCTACTCAGACTGCAGCACTAAAAACCCTAGGCACGGCCTCTCGTCGCCGACGAGATTGGATTTCTCAGAACACCATCGAGCTCTCTGCCCGGGCAAGAGACGCTCGAATGCATGGTGCATCTGATTATCGCCTCCTTAGAAGATCTGCTACACGACCAGCCCGCAAGAATCGTCAGCTATATTGGGCGGAAACCGCATCCGAAATGGAAGCCGCAGCAAGTATAGGAGACTTTGGACGACTGTTTCGCCTGATTCGCTGACTGGCGAGTGTCTATCATTCTACCACTGCCAAAACGTGGAGATAAATCTGTGTGCTCCAATTACTGCGGAATAAGTCTAATCGACACCGCTGCTAAAGTGTTTGCAACGCTCCTGCTTAATCGGTTCTCCGCCGAAAAAAATCTGCGCACCAGAGTTAACCAAGGTGGATTTCGCCCTGGGACGGGTTGCGTAGATCAAATATTTACTTTACGCAGGATCCTCGAGCACCGTGCACGGTATCAACAGCAAACGATAGCTTGCTTTATTAACTTCCGCGCCGCCTTAGACTCCGTAGACCGTGGTTGTTTATAGGACATCATGCTATCGGATGGGGTTCCATTAGAGCTCGTCAACCTAATCAGAGCCTATTACAGCTCTACAAGGGCACGGGTTCGTGTCTACGGTGAAGAATCGCATGAATTTAACTTGCACACAGGAGTCAGGCAAGGTTGCCCGCTATCGCCGGTTATATTTAACTATGTTGTAGACTGGATAATGAACCAGGCATTAACAGACTATCAAGGGGTGCAAATTTCAACGGATCTATGAATTTCCGACCTTGACTACGCTGACAATATAGTCATTCTGGGCGACAATACCGAAATGCTGCAAAGCGTTTTAGACCGCATTAGTGCCACTGCCGCGAAAGTCGGTCTTGAGATAAACGAGGCTAAGACCAAGGCATTTTTTATTCCGACACACCAGGCATCCAGCCACTCCGCGTCCAGGGTTGTCCGATCGAATACGTTCCAGTCTTTAAATACTTCGGCTCAAGTATATTTCCCAATGGTCAGGCGAAAGATGAAGTGAAGTTAATGGTCGATCGTGCTCGTAATGCGTTTTTGCAGTTGAAGGGCACCCTTTGGCGCAAGCCCGGGATCAGCCTGAAAACTAAGACGCGTGTATATCAAGCAGCGATCCGCCCTGTACTGCTTTATGGATGCGAGACATGGCTTTTAAGGTCACAGGATGTACGCACATTAGAAGTGTTCGACCATTGGTGCCTTAGGGTAATCTTGGGCATCCGATATACTGACCGAGTATCTAACGCGGCCGTATGAGAGCGTTGCAGCGGACTTTCTCCACTTTTCACTCACATACAACGGCGAAGGCTGCAATGGTTTGGCCACGTCCTCCGAAAGACAGACTCAGCTCTTCCAAAACTCGTCACCGACCCCAAACCCGTTCGCACCTGGCGTCGGCAGCAAGGTGGTCAAGTGAAAACCTGGCTGTCAACTGTGAAAGAGGATGTAGACACCCTGGGTCTGCGTACCGTCTACGGAGTTCGCAGGTGGGAACCAGACTGGATCACGATCCGCAACGATCTCGCCTCCGATCGACGTGCGTGGGCTGGTGCGATCCCAGACATCAATGAAGCCGGCTAATCGACTCGTGGAGCCAGCCGCACAAAATTAAAAAGTAAAGTAAGTAAATATGATAACTTCAAAAGGAGTAGCGTATGTGGAACCCGATCGAAAGCCTTGCTTATGTCTAGGAATACAATAATCACTGATAATCCTTGGTCTAGTGAACTGGTTATGTGATCTAGATATTCTAACTGGCAGGTTGCACAAGATTTTTGGTTTAGGAAACCATGTTGGACTGGGGAGAACGCATCTGGGCCAAGGTAGTCCAACAAAGATTTCCTTATTAACTTTTCAAATAACCTAGAGAGAATAGGAGTGTGATTAATAGGACGATAATTCGTAACGAGGTTCGAATTACCAGATTTTAAACGAGGGATAATAACCGAGTGTTTCCAATGAGTTGGAAAGATTCCGGATTTGAGAGAAATATTAAAAAGATTTAATAAGAGTAAGGTAAAATCTTCACTGCTGTTGTGTTGGATGGCTGATATAAAACCTACACCATCGGGCTTGTTAGAAATTTTACTTCGACGGGAAATATCTTTTATTTCTTTTGAAGTTAAAGTAAAGGAGTCAATAGTATTTGAGAGAACGTTATTGTTTGCCGGTGGATGGTAAATGTTATTATTAAATGAGCTGCTGAAGAATAAAGAGAAAGCCTGACTTATTGTGGGCTCTAGGAGGCGAATTTTAATACCTGGGAGAGAGTTACATAGCTCATGTCGGCGTATAACAGAGAGAAGTCAAACTTATGATTCGCAGAAGTAGAGAGACGAGCAATCTTTTTTTCGAGAAGGGTTATGGGGTTATGTTTACTTCTTTTAATATGAGAGGTAGACGAACTCCGAAGGCATGCTAAGAGGTTATCATGGAAAATCGAAGAAATACGATTAAAGTCTGAAGAAAGAAAAAATTCAGTCCAGTCGTTGTCTCTGAGAAGATTCGAAAACTTAGTCCAGTTGATATAAATTTTCTCATCATTGTGAATATATGCCGGCTTCCGAAAAAGGCGCAGAACGCAAGTGACCATATCGTGGTCCCTCATGTGGGACTCGGGCCCGTTACAAAGAAGCGCGAAACATAGCTGTTTCCAAGATACGTGCAGCAAAGATTTCTTTCGAAATGAGACTCGCTCAAGAGGCCCATACTCATCCGAAATGTTACTACAGCTACGTTCAATCTAAAGGGTCAACACGAAAAGGTGTAGGTACCTTGAGAAGGGACGATGGATCAGCCGTCATTGCAAGCACTGAAAAGGCTCAATTGTTTTCCTCGCATTTTCAAGGCGTACAACGCCGAGATTATAACTCGAATGCATCTGCGCCATCACTCCAATGTGTACTCTCTGATCGCCCCCTCTGCACTGACCTTACATTCGAGGTACACATTGTTGAGAATATATTGGCCAGCCTAGCTTACAACACGTCGGCTGGGCCCGATAGCATCCATCCACGAATGATCAGACTGCTAGCGCCTATGTTAGCTGTGCCGATCACAGGACTTTTCACATCATCCCTCAGTCAGGGTACCCTTCCTTTAGACTGGAGAACAGCCGTTGTAGTACCTATCCATAATGGGGAGCTTCCTCTGCGGCCAATAATTACCGGCCGATTAGCCTCACTAGTGTACTATGTAAGGTTATGGAAAGATTGATCCCCGATAAAATATGTGGATATCTAACCAAACACTCTCTTTTGAATGGCGCACAACACGGCTTCCTAAAAGGTAGGTCATGTCTGACAAATTTGTTGAGCTTTCTTAACGAGGTTACTAAGAAGATGGATGATGGTATAGCTGTAGAAGTCTTCTATCTCGGCTTTAGTAAGACTTTTGATTCAGTCAACCATAGGCTCTTGCTTCTCAAACTCTCAGCCATAGGAGTATCAGGGAACCTTCTGGGCTGGATTCGAGCATTCCTTAGCGACCGTTCCTTTACTGTCAGGGTAGATGATACTTACTCCGCAAGTGCGCATGTAACGAGTGGGGTTCCCCAGGGCTCAGTCTTGGGGCTGTTGCTGTTCCTCATCTTTATTGATGATCTAGCCAGCCAACTGCGCTTACCCTGTTATATGTTTGCTGACGACGTTAAAATTGTCGGTAGGTCGGATAACTCCGATCTGATAAGTGATGTGGAAGCTGTAACAGCATGGGCGGGTAAGTGGGACCTTCCCCTTAACCTAGATAAGAGTCACTTGCTCTCTACACTAGCAGGCAACATGATTGTGTCTACGCCCTCAGCTCACACGGAGTTCCGTAGGGTAAAGTCTACTAAGGACCTAGAATCGTAGTCTCCGCAAACTTTAAGTGGGCTGACCAATGTGCTGCTGCAGCTCAAAGGGCCAGGAGGGAACTCTTTCGACTACGTTCAGCCCTCACTTGCAGAAAAGCTGAGGTGTTATTGCCCCTCTACAAGGCAATAGTAAGGCCACATTAAGAATACTGTATCCAGGCTTGGAAGCCGTATTACCAGAAGGATATAATGCAGCTAGAAAAGGTACAGAAGCTGGCCACTCGCATGATCGAGGGGTTAGCACACACCAATTATGAAAATCGTCTATTAGAACTAGGACTTTTCTCACTTAGGAGGAGGCAACTTAGGGGGATCTTATAAAGACCTTTAAGGTTGTCAAAGGACTAAGTTGTCTAGAATTCGATGACTTCTTTCGGTTCTCTCCTTTGGTTGGTACACGAGGGCACAGTTTTAAGCTTAGTAAACAGCACATCCAGAACGCACTTCTTTAGCATCCGTATAGTGAACGCGTGGAACTCACTTCCCGCAGAACTAATCTTGGCAACTTCAGTAATTGCGTTCAAACATGGGCTGGACGAACGGTGGCAGGTGCTCTTCCCGGAGCATTACCCTTAAGACTAAATCCCCTCAAGTGAACTCAGTTCACTTGTTCAAGGAGCAATTGAGCACCCGGCACTTTGATATCGAGTATACAGTTCGTAATTTTCACACGTTCGTGTTTCCGAATATCTGGGAAGTGAGGTAGGGTTTCTTTTCACAGTACGGTGAGAGGTCAGCTATTCAGAAAACAATGCAATAATATGCGTGAACAACGTGTGGTGTATGAAATCACTAGCCTAGTTGAGGTAAAGTGAAACACAGTCATAGACTGCATGTGGGCTAATTTACTGTCAGGTTGTCCAGGCCTAGACAGATATGATAAAAATGTAAAAATACGTTTTTTTTTGTTTTTTTATAAAGTTTTTTTATTAGACAATATGCGGAAATATGATAGACCATTTAACGTCTAATTCCCTTTTAAAGCTCAACACATTTGGGAGGCTTACTATACAATCTGGGAGCTTGTTCCAGAAGTTGACCACACGGTTGCTGAAAAAGTGCTCACGTGCCAGCAACCTGGGCCTACTCTCAAGAAGTTTGATGAAATTACCCCTTATAGCTGCTTTGGGTGCAAGTTTGAGGATTTCAGTAATATTATCACCCGTAAGACCCTTTAGAATCTTGGAGGCTTCTATTAGGTCACCTCGCAGCCGCCGTCTCTTTAGTGAGAACAAACCGATGTCCTTGAGTCTAGCCTCATAAGTTTTACCTGCCTGACTCTCAACCATCCTAGTCGCAAGGCGCTGGATCCTTTCGAGACATGCCATATCTTTTTTTAAGTACGGTGCCCAGGATTTAACGCAGTACTTCAAGTTAGGCCGCACAACTACTTTGTATAAGGGAATGAAGATTGAAGGTTTTCGGCAAGATAACGCTGAGCGAAGTCTGAACAATTCTCTGCGAGCCTTGTTTGCAGCTTTGGCACATTGAGTAGCCCATTTAAAATCGCCTGTTATAGTAATGCCAAGATCCATCACTTTCTGAGCAGCCGCTATTCTGATAGTTCCTTCACCAACTTCTAGTTGGGTTGTCACTAAATCAGTCGTCAGAAGACAGCACTTCCCCAAGTTTAGTGGCAAGTCCCAGGTCTTTGTCCACTCGATTACTTTTTCTAAATCAGAGATAAGCGTATCTCTACTGTCGGTTCCTAGGATCTTAACATTATCAGCAAACAGGAAGCAGCGTGAACTTAAGCACGCTGCCAGGTCGTTTACAAAAATAAGAAAAAGTAATTGACCAAGCACCGAGCTTTGAGGCACTTTACTGAGAATCAGTGATTCCTGTGAGCACTCCTTTGCAATTCTCACATATTTATTGCGATTAGTTAAGAAGCTGTCTAACCATCGATGTAGGTCACCTGTGACGCCACACATACTTAGTTTGCGCAGAAGGAAGGAACCTACGGTTCACCGAGTCAAATGCCTTTTGAAAATCAAGATAGCAGACTTCGACTACTCTCTCTTCATCGAGGCGTAATGTCACTTCGTCCAGAAAGCTTAGAAGATTGGTTAGGCAGGACCTTCCTTTCCAGAATCCGTGCTCGGCATCGGATAGTAAGGAATTGGCTACCAAATGTTTTCATACCTGGTGCCGAATGATTTTTTTCCAGCACTTGCAAAGAATGTTTGTCAGGCTTACTGGCCTGTAGTTGCGTACATCCGAAATGGGACCCTTTTGTATATGGCTATTACCGCCGCTCGTTTACAATCATCCGGTAGTATACCCTGGAGTAAGGTAGCTTCGAAAAGATTTCTGATTGCAAGGCTAACTATATTCGCGAGCGGTTGAAGAATAGCCGGATGTATGCCGTCGGGGCCAGCTGACTTAGTTTTATCCAGCTGCGACAGAACTGTGGTGACCATTTCCTGATTAACCTCCACCGAGCTAAAGGGAGGTGCTCTGCACTCGTGAGTTTCTAAACAGTTACCTGAATCGCGCCGATAAACACTGCAGAAGAAAGAATGCAACGCATCGGCTTTTTTCGGTGCAGTCAAAGCCGTATTGCCATCGTCCAGCACTAACGTACCTATTTCCTCTCTTAATGATCGCTTGGACTGAACATAGCCATGAAAAGCTTTCAAGTTAATCTTTGCTTTTTTGGCAAGTCGGGATTAGAAGTCCCTTTCAGCTTTTCTTTGCAGCGAAACAGCTGAATTTCTGGTCTGTATGTACTGCAGTCTAGATATGTGAGTTCCACAGAATTTGTAAGCCCTCCAGCTACGGTCACGACATCTAATATCCTTGCGAATAGACGCGCTACACCAGGGTGGTTTTCCTCGCGTTCTCCTCAGTTCAGTTAATAATAATAATAATAATAATAATAATAATAATGATATATTCTTGGATATCTAAGGCATGCAATACATGATCAGTTTATCAAAATTTGAACAACAAAAGAAAATAGTACAGTGCAAATGACCGAAGTGAGCGGAATTTTTAAACATTTTTTCCCGTTTAATAAGGGAAATTAATATACAGTGGGTAACAAAAAAATTATCTATGTCTAATAGAAATAAAATTTCATTTAAATTATGTCAAGATTTACGAATGGCAAGGATGCAAGAAACAAATGGAGAACAGAAATGGAAGGTAATTATGGAAAAAGTGGTGCGAATTGTAATGAAGTTGTCATGAAAAAATTGATAAATAAATTATATATGAATAAATTCATGTTTTTACGGAAAGTTTGAATAAGAAGATTGAAAAGGGAACATAAATCCATCGGAATAAGAAAATCTAAGAAATTGTGGGGGATGAGGGAGGGTGTGGCTAATAGCAGGGAGGAGGCAATAGGGTGCTGTGCTCCAATACTCTTGAAGGATTGTCGACCAATCGAACCAATATGTGTTCACCAGCCGGATTTTCGTTATCTACAGGAGAATGAACCGCATACGGAACAAATCTC